>BLKR01002045.1:0-167500 GCA_011170035.1 Teleogryllus occipitalis
AGAGAGACAGAGAGAGACAGAGAGAGACAGAGAGAGACAGAGAGAGAGACAGAGAGAGACAGAGAGAGAGACAGAGAGAGAGAGACAGAGAGAGAGACAGAGAGAGAGAGACAGAGAGAGAGAGAGAGTTTGTCTATCTAAACATTCGGGAAGGTGATAGAGGGAGGAGAAGAGGAGACCCTTCCACAATATAAGTATTTATTCATATTAACATTTCTTTCCAAATAAAATAAAGAAAATCATTTTTCTCGAGATAATAAGGATCAGAATGTTTCATGTCTGTTAACGTGATGGTTGGATAATTGGTTCACAATATAGTTCTACATAAAGGTAGACTTTTGTTTTTAGTAACCATCACTGCTTTTTACTGCTTCAGAAAATATAAAAATCTAATCGGACTCCTCCATGGTAAAACGGAATGTAAGGTAGAATATGCTTTTTTAATCATGTAAAGAACCAAAGAGACCTAACAGAGCTCTTTTCAATGCTTTGAAAGTAGATATCTGATGCCATCTCCATATTTGTAACGTAATAATCCAAATTTTCCAGAAATTTTGTACCGATGGCTTTAGATGTTACATTACTTTTTTTTCTGAATGAATAGGAAATGACTTCAAAAACCTTTCCCTGTACACATTTCAATATTCTTTTCAGCCAGCTCCGTTTCAAACGAGTCTCTCAAAGGATTTCCTTCAGTTGTGTTTGACATCAGATCTTCGTTAATGTCATTTGCAGTGCTTTGTATATGTCATCTTTTGACTGCACTGCGTCCGTACATTTCAACGTTCTCTCTCTCTCTCCCTCCCTTAGTTTCTCTCTTTGTCGCTCTCTCTATTTTCGTTGCCATTATATATCCTCTGTCAATTATGATAAAATAGAAGATCGAAAAGTTCCAGTTTATAATCACGCACTTGAAGTAAAAAGGCATCGTAAAAACGAGAGATTTAGTTGTGTGATATGGTATATGTTTGTTGGCTTCTTTGTGATTTTATTAAAACAAAACCCGTTAATTAAACTTCAAGGAAAGGGCGATATTGAAATTGGACTTTCATTATTCTTATTCCATTATTGTCTATTTAACAGGAACGTAACCTATATCGTTTTCCTCTTATATCACTTTACTAACCTTTTCGCTACGTCCGGGCGTCCTCCCTCCATTGTCTCATGCTATAACCCCCAGCATTGGTTCAACGTCGCGGTCGTGCCATGGTTCCCGCATCCGCTTTTACCCCAGGTTCCTCATCTTCCTCCACGACTGTACGTTCTTTACCCCTCTGGTTGTCTCCGCATACGCTGCCAACGTGTTCAGCAACGTGCGTCCCGCCACACACTGCCATTCTCGGAGCGTCACCTTTTCCACGATTCGGCATCGTACGTTCGATTACACTACTCTACCATATGGCTTCATTCTCCGCTATAGTCTAATTGCTCAAAATTCTCATGCTTTACGGTTTCATTCACCCCTCTCATTTGCACCTCCATCATGCATCATTGATTACGATGTCACTCTGTATCAATCATTGTGTTCACTATCATTGTTGTCTACCACCTACACCTACTATGAACTACCACCTACATTCAGAGGCACCAAATTTTCAATATTCCCTCCTTTAAAAACAATGCTCTGCTCGAAAACCCACAATCTAACGCACATTCAACCCACTTCCTGTCGAGCCTGTCCTGCCCATTCCCGCTTCTCCCCACTCCACCTCGCTCCTCTCCGCTCCACCCCACTTCTCCCTGCCCCACCCAGCTTCTTCTCGCACCAGCCCGCTCGCTCCCGCTCCACCCCACTCCATCTCGTTTTTGCCGCTCCTCCCCGCTCCTCGTCGCTCCTCCCCGATCCTCCCCGCTTCACCCCGGTCCTCCCCGCCAAGCCCTTTCCCTAGCATTCGCCGGCACGTTTCCGCCGGCGATCGCGCACCTTCGCACTAGGGCCGATTCCGCGGCGCCTAATTCAGTTTTATGGAAGTTTCCCCGACTTAAGGTCGGAAATCAAATTTGCACCGCTCGCGCCCCAGCGCCCGCGGGAAGCGGCGGCCGCAGGCGGGGGAGGGGGCGGGGCTACGCGCTCGGGAGGGGGCCGCTGCCGCTCCCGTTGGCGCCGTTTCATTCCCCTAAGCGCCCCTCTGCGGCATCCCCGCCCCTCTCTCCACGATTCCAATGAACTACCTCTCTCCGCCTCTGCCCCTTCTGCTTCTCACACCTACCCACACGTCCTCCCTCACCTCCACGCTCCCCGCCCCCACTCCCCGCCCCCTCACTCCCCACCCCACTCCCGGCCTCACTCCCCGCCCCTCGCTCCCGCCCTCGCTCCCCGCCCCTCGCTCCCCGCCCCTCGCTCCCCGCCCCTCGCTCCCCGCCCTCACTCCCGCCCCACGTTCCCCGCCCCACGCTCCCTGCCCACGCTCCCCGCCCCTCGCTCCCCGCCCCTCGCTCCCCGCCCTCGCTCCCCACCTCTCGCTCCCCACCATCTCGCTCCCCCACCCCTTGCTCCCCACACCTCGCTCCCCACCCTTGCTCCCGTCCCTCGCTCCCCGCCCTCACTCCCCGCCCTCGTTCAACGCCCCTCGCTCCCATCCCTCGCTCCCGGGCCTCTCACTCCCGTCTCTCGCTCCCCGCCCTGCGCTCCTCGCCCCTCGCTCCCCGCCCTGCGCTCCCTGCCCCGCGTTCCCCGCCCCTCGCTCCCCGCCTCTCGTTCCCCGTCCCTTTATCTTCGCTCCTTGCTCTGCGTGTCACTTCCTGCCCCTTCTCCTCCATTTCTCTCTGCTTTTAACTCCCCCTTGCTCCGCGCTTCTCTCAATCCACCCGCTCCACCACTCCTTTGCGGGAAAGCGTTTGACAGTTAACGTCTCTGGGGAGAAGGTAATACGACTCTGCGGTTCCTTCGGCTGTATTTCTGCTTGATCTTTACGACGCGGTGTAATGAGCGGAATCTGGCGATGGTTTTCTATCTGCCGGCTGTTTTATTCGGTTTCCTCCTGGAGCGTGATCGTCTACAAAGCCTCTTAAGAACGTCCCAAATGGTCGTGTTACTGTCTTTCGACTGTTAACGATAAATCCGTGAACATTATTATTCAGATAGCGTCACTTCGTGCTGTAACATCACAGGCTTAAGCTGGATAAACTTAAAATATTTTTTATTACCCACCAAAATACAAAATTACATTGGTTAATAGGATATTAATTATTTTTATGGTAGCCTGCATTAAAGGTGATTAATTAAATTAAAATATATTCGTAAATAGTTGTAAGGATAGAAACGCACAATTACAATCATTATGAATGGTGACTGATGTATCTCATATTCTTCTATTATAGAACAAAGTGTACGACCTGGTTCATCGAAGTTAACTCACCTCTTTTTGTAAAAGAATACCTTCATTTAATTTTTGCTGTCGATTTTGTCAAAAAAATTTTAAAACTTTATAGTAGGTGTGTATAGAGGTACTTGTGTTGACGCAACACAAGCAAAATATAAATATTTTTTCTATAAAAAAAAGTTGAATAACTTTAAACGACCACAATGTACTCCATACATTATAAATCCATTATAATAATCTGAACTTAAACAAAATATATAATATATCTTTGAGCATTTCATGTATAAAATTTAATTTTCAAACATCTTGCAAGTGTTACTCTGTTTTATACATTGGGGCAACTTTCTCACTGGGAGTGGAAACGCCATTAAATTTTTAATTATACAATTGTAGTATATTACGTGAATTATTTTATTTATTGCATTCACATAAAACATATAGCCAAATTAATATGCTGGAAGAATACCAAAACTCAGTTCGTGTACATATTGTGCTACATATATTTACGATAAGAGAGCTAGTGTTAATTCTTTTCATTGATTCTTTTGAATATATGGTTTCATCATTTATGAAACCAAACCAAACCAACAGATGCACATCTTTTTTTATAGTACTTCTCTCTCGTGTAGGTGTGTTCAAAGCTGTAACTGTTTTAAGCTGGTCTATATCACTGCGATCGAAGCAATGTCTCATTCAATTTTCAGCTACATTAGATTAGACTATCTCCGTTAGACGGCGCCGCCTCCGCGTGCGAGATAAAATTCTGCGAAGGAAAGTCTCTCTGCTGCTTTAACTCAGGCGAGCGACCAGGTGCGGAGGGGGCGGCGCGGGGCGGCGCGGCTGTAACTTCGCCTCTCCCCACTAACAACGTGTCTCCACGACGAGCGGGGCATCCATCTCTGTGACTTGCGGTAGCGCGCCGTGGGTGGCGCGGAGGCGATGGTGGCGGAATGGCACAAGGAATAGGAGGAGGAGGAGATGTTGCTGAAGATTGAAGCGGAGGTGAAAAGAGGGAATAACCGAGGAGAACGAGTGTGCAGATGTATGCGGGTTGTGTTGGAATAATGATGATGGAAATTATAATGTAACTGGTGATAGAAATGACATGTAAGTGCTGGAAATTATCATGAAAATGTATATGCAACTCATGAGGTTCACAGGATGGATTTAGAGATGATAATGTTGAAATGGTGATGAAGATGAAAGTAGAAATGTTGGGAAATGGTGAATAATTGTGAAAGAAATAGTGATGGCGATCGTGAGTATAAGAAGGCAAGGTGGGGGCGTACGTCAAAATTTGAGATACTGTAATATGTAGTTCTTGCGAGACACATCAACGGGTAATCCACAGTATAAACGAGTTGGCGAAAGTAACGATGCCGAAGAGGACGTCATGGAGCGAAAACTTTCCGCAGATGTGGGTGGATGAGGTTGAGAAATGAAGGCACAAGAGGGCGTAGGAGAAAGCGAAGAATATGGGCCAGGAATAAGAGCTAGTGTGGGTGGACGCAAAGTTGGCGGTGGGGTTGCGTAGAGACGACGTGGGGGATGGGCGGGCGAGGAAAGAGGGGTGGCGGGGGGACTGTGTAGGGGGAGAGTGTGTGTGTGTGTCGACGCTCCGGGGGAGTGTTGGTGGTGGGGGATCGCTGACAAGAGCTGCGAGGGAGCGGGTGATTAATACTTCGCTGATTAAATTCGGCGACGGCCGCCAGGCGCGCACCTGAGCAGTGCCGCGCTCTACCCCTTCGCGCAGCCAGTGAACTCCCTTCGGAGCAGCTATTCCGAGGCCAGGAGAATGGCATATGAGCATGGGCTTGCGCAGTTTAACACACTAGGGAATCTTCATTTCCGAGCCACCTTTTCCATTGGCATTTTTTATTTACCATTCTAAACTTTTTGAGGCAGTACAAACATACACGATCTCATTTTTGCATAATAGATGACACTTTTTTGTTATTTAAGGTCGCACCAACATCTAGGTCATTAGCGACCACTATTGGAGTTAACGTTATGGTAACTGAAGATGAAACGAAATGGTGATGATAAAGGATGAAAGGACGAATACAAGTACAACCATGCCCGAGGCGGGGCTCGAACCCGTGACCCTTCGGTCCGAGACCACTACGGCCTAAGCGATCTCGGCCACCGAGCCGACAGATGACGTATTTTACTAGCATTTGAATAAAACGTACTACACGAAAAATGAAATTATTCAATAAATACAACTGAATTTATGCAAAGCTATTTTCACGTTTCCAGATGGTTTGGAGAGCTTTTTCCCCAAATATAACTATTTTCCAAATTTTCTGGTTAAAAGTGGGAAATTAAGAGATTAAACGTCTATAAGGAAATAACATATGTTAAGCCTCTGGCCAATTGAAACCCTTTTCACTCGATACTTTATACCGAACATGTGTGTCTTGTGGGTTCAAGTCAAGGAACGTCTTCGTCCGCAACGGGATTCAAACTCGCGGTCTAGCCCGATTAAGGCCCTACAAATGTCGACACATGTTATTATCCTCTCGATCACTCAAGTCAGAATCAAACTTGCGTTGTTTTAATTTACATTATTCATGAGGTTTCTTTGTAAAAAAAAACTAAACAAAAAGCCCGCCATTAAAAATTTCTCGGGATAGATTTAATTGGAGTTGAACAAAAATAAAATTACTTGTGAGCATTCAACTTTTATAGCGAAAACCCTTACGTAATTTTGTGTAATTTTTTATTCGTTTCTAGTTTTACCTTGAAAAGTCGATCATCTTCGACACTTTGTGCCACATGTAACTAATAATATAACTAATCAAAAGAATCATTACCCACATAGTACAGATGAAGTCTGTCAGAGCTCGTGGCGAAAGCTCCAGTAGGCACATACACGATGACAGTATATTACAGTTTTTTAATGATAATTTACGACAAATGAAATATTATTAGTTAATTCTTATCTTTCTACATCGATGTTTGTTTATATTGTTGGTTTAATAATAATTGGTAAGGTATCTACTACAATAATAGTTTTAGATACTACTAATTATTTGTATTAGCTGTCACAAAAGCTTACAGACGTACTACAACAGATGGCGCCTGCAAGACTACGCATAACAATATAAATGACATGTTAAACACGTAGCTACTCCGCTGAGAAACATGACATTTAGCCTAAGTAGATTTGTGTCTTTCTAAATGGGATATTTGGTTTATCACTGGTCAACCAATAACAATTGCTAAATTAGAAATTACAGAATCATGTTTGTCTCTCCTCTGAAGAATACCGGACTGTCACCACTTGATTTTTTTCGTATATACGCGAGTTACATGAATTTGTGCAAAAACGTTCTACTTCCGGAACCGCGTAGAAAATAGTTCATCAAAACATGAAAACATAGTTTAGGAAGCATGAAGACATAGTTTACAAAATTTGGACCGGGAGGTCACCTAGGTTTTGAAGTCCTGACGTCGGCAGGATTTTTGACACAGTTGAGTCAGACGTCGGTCGAATTCAGTTTTCAGCTAGTCGGAGAATTCTAGCAACCGAGAATTGCTCTAATCAGTAGCCGGCTTCCTAATCGGTAGTTTCCCGTGCACCAGGACCAACACCATGCCGAATGCAGTACCCCCTACCAAACGGGCCACGGACCGCGCGCGCGATCTGTCCTTCCTCTTCCTTGTCCCTATCCTCTTCCTTAACCACCCACACGTACACTAACATGCACTACACTACCACATATGCCGGGAGACCGGTCGGGACCTTAGAGCTTGTCCCGGCTGCAGAACATTCTCTCCGCTGGTGGGAGAGCCCTGGTTTGGGGGAAACCCCACTAGCCGACGGTAGGTCGGCGCCGGATCTCGCCATGCAGCGGGGGAAGATCACCGCCATCTCCCGAGAAAAAACATGCACTACACTGACGGGACTAATGACCAGAGCAGTTGACTCGCCCGGAAACATGAATAAATCAATCAATTGAAGTACTCACAAACTTCACACCCCATAGTAACGTACGCAATCGCCCCTCGCCTTTGCACAAAAGCGGGTGATGGCCCCGCGCGGGGCAGGGGGAGGAATCCGCGCAGCCATCGGGCTTTGACGTGCGCTCGGTTATTAAAACATAATTTAAGGAAACTCATCGGGCGATTGGTTTCCCATAAATTGCGGCTGCCGCTTCATTATCCGCTGCGGAAAGGGTCCCCGAGGGGCAGCTGCAGTGCAGACGGAGCAGATTGAATCGAATTCGCTTCGCGAGTGCAAACGCCCTGACGCCGGTTGTCAATCTCGCAATATCAGAAGACAATCCTCGGGCAGCAAATTGTTTTGTAATCGAAACAAATGATTTTGCAAGGGATTTATTTCTTGTGTATAATTTTAAAAGATTAGATCGCGATTCTATTAACTTTCCAAATACAAGGTATCTGGAAATAGAGAATATCTTTCTTGATTATTTTATTGATATTTCTTTTTCAATTTATTTTTGTCTCCCTTAGTTTTTATTATACGTATGCGAAACAAAATGACACCGTTATCACCAATGTCGCTTATTCTCTTTTCTGGGTTCCCTGCACGCCAACTGAGAGGCTTTATTACGAGAAAGTAATAATAAAAAATTCATATGCTTCTTTGTGTCTATGCCATAAAATTCAAAGTTCCATAAATTTCAGAAATTTTATTAGATAGTAATATTGAACTCTCTTCTGTTAATTAATACAGTAAATTATGATTCTATTACAAGCTGGTAGTTATGAAGAACGTTATACATGTTTTCTATTTTATTTAAATACAGTTCTGTGGATTAATATCGAATGTTAACTGAACAAAATGTTTCAATAATAATGTAAACTAACTTAAAAATGTTGCCAAACAAAATTTCTTATTAAATAGCCTTAATATCTTTAAAACTACGAAAAACGAATTATTTCTGACGCTGTTTCCTTTCTTTCCTTCCTTTTAGGAAAAGTGTCACATATTTCAGAGACTTCTCTAAGCTCTTGGCACAGCGGAACTTGGCTCCTCTCTGGAGCTCCGCACTGTTTTCCCAGGGCGCCAGTCTCTTATTCCATTATCCGGCGATTAGCCGCTGCAGGCCAATGGGAATCTCAAAGCGACCCCCAGAGCGGGGCTTCTGCTGCAGAGCTCTGCCCCCCTCCCTGTCCCCACCCCCACCACTGCCACCACAACCATCACCACTGCCATCTCTTCCCCTTCCAGCAGCACCGCCCTCTCATCGCCCGCCTGACAAACCGCCACTCCCCCTCTCCCTCTCCTACCACGAACCTCTCCCGCTCCTACGGGTGGGGCGTGGCGTAATTGGTTGCGCATACACCTTTCGCAGCAGGGACCCGTGTGCGATCTCTGGCCAAATAATATGTAATTTGATCTGGACAAAGAAATTGGGGGGGGGTTCTGTTCCCTCGTCTTTCATTTTAGTATTGCTTCGTCGTCATTCACCTCAATATAATGGCTATTATTTACTCGTTAATCATCGGAACTCATTTGGCTCATTGATCTAAGCAGCTGAGGAACTTCTCAACTTGCAATAAACAAAATAATAATAATAATAATAATAATAATAATAATAATAATAATAATAATAATATAACTAAAGACATCCTTTTGCCTACTCACTCTCTGACAAATCAATTCACCCTTCCATTCATTCGCCTGTATGTTAACCGACTTCTTGACAAAGTAGATGTTCTTTCACCTTCCACCCCATGTTTATCTACAACACACCGGCCGCTCATCCTTTCTGTCGCCCTCTCATCAATTTCTATTACCTCCAGCGGTCTCCCACATCTATGCACATGTTTACCCAAGCGCCCACACATTGTACCACCCACCAGCCCGCCCACACCTCTTCACTCCCCACCCACTCAATGTTCATCCCCCTAACTCACCTGCCCGTTTACCCCCTCCCCCCGCCACTCACCACATTCAATTATCTCACTACTCCCCACTGCTTCTTCCCTGTCCCACCCAGCCTCCACTCCGTTCACTTCCACTTCCCCACTGACTCCCTCCTCCAACTCCCGCTCCCGCCCACCTCTGTGAGCTCCTGTCTGTCATGCCCCACCACCTCTTGTGGCACCCATACTCCTCCGGTATGGCTTCACCCCGCCACCGCGCCTTCACGCTCCGCTGCTCCACGCCCCCTCACCGCCCCGGGCGGATGCCGCTCGCCCACCCGGCCGCCCGCCCGGCTGCTAATTAGCACGGATACCTCCGCTTCCTCGAAGCCTTCCTCCTCCCTCCCTCCCCGCGCTGCGGTGGCGGAGGCACACGGTCCATTAGGGATTGGGTGCAAGGCGAGCCGCGCCGCCCGCCCCGCGCCCGCCCGCCCCGCACCGCAGACCCCACAACGCCCTCCCGCAGCACTACGCCCCCGAGCGTCGCCCGCAGCCCCCCGGCTCCCACCGCCCGCCCCCCCCAGAATTGCACTCGCTCAACGGAGAAGGCCTTTTACTCTCCATGCTTCCTTCTGATTTCATTTCTTTCTTCACACGAACATTGTTCATTGCCTTCCACTCAGCGACTAATAACGTTTGCAAGAAAAAAGAAGACGTAATTTCGCACCAGTTTTCTTTACACCAAATTCCTTTTATTTCAACTTGAAACGATCTTGATCTGGTCTTGTTTCTACATTTAAATCTCACTATATTTTGTGTTTTTTAGTTGCTTGTGTATTATTCCATTTTGTATTTGTGTTTGAAAATTCCGTTCATTTTTATTCGCTCGTTATCTTCTATTTTCTTTTTATCTCCACATCGTACTAATTTATATTAGAATGGGGCTGGCTTCACTTTGCTAGGTTTTCTCACAACTTAGACGTAATTTTTGTATCTGTGGGTGTCGAGGCTGCATTCAAAATAGCTTGAGGTTTTGGGGAGAGCATCAGACGATGAGCTCGGGTTGACAACAAGACTCCTTCCACCTTTTTCCATCCCGAGAGAAAATTCTTAAAGCCAGTTATTTAAAAACTATTAGTTTACATCAGAGTAAAAATTATTGAGTGTTAAAGAAGTTTGCCCGTATTTCCTTGTCTGGGCGAAAAGGGTATTTTCTCTCTTAATGCGGGCGTGATAGCTAAGATTGTGCGCCAATAACTCTTAGCTGGGGTCGCTATACAAACCTTACATAATTAAATTGAGAGTCAGTAGCATTTAGATTACGTGCACCGTAACAGCTGTTTACTCGATCGAGGCAAGTCAACGCGAAACTGTTTCGGCGATTTTCTTTTCAAACAATGCGATCCCACCGCGTCTTATTAGAAAAGGCGTTTGATTCTCGGAATGTTGACAATACGAAATGCTACAAAGAGCTTGATACGATGAATGTATTTCCTTTCTCTCTGGAAGACCGCCCACGATTTTTACAAAAATATTAAGTCCTAACCGGGACGTTTAAAATGTATACCCTTTGCTGTTAATTAGCGCCGAGGAACTGCTATAATTGATTGAATTCCAAAAGCGGCGCCAAATTTGAATTAAGTTTGATCGTCTATGCCAACAGTGGGAATTATGATTATTCTGAAGATTTTGTCTTGATGTTATTTAATTACTAGTATTTTATTTAAAATTTTTATTGCTCAAATCTATTGAGATCATACGTAGGTTCTTTTGTGTAATTGATTTAGTCCCCTTAACGTGTTGGTGGTCAAAATATCGTTATAATCACAATGTACTAATCTTCACAGCCACCTTCAAGCAACATTTTAATCTGCTATTACTATTACTATTGAAAGTCTGTATTAACTCTTCATTGGTGACCCCCACCCCACCCCAGACATTGACGGACGTCGCGGGTAGAGGGTGAGCGCTGCTTGACCCATGGTCTTTTTCAGAGATTTTTATCATTCCAATGAAAATTTCTACCGATTCAAAATGATTGTAATGGAAATTAATGAAACAGATAAAGAGGACAATGAATATTGTTTGAATACTTTTTTCAGTTCTCAAAATTATTTCAATATTTTTCTTTAAAATGACTATATTTCAATAGCATGCTGCAGTAAGAGAGTAAATAACTAACGTGGGTGGCCGACGGTAAGCCAAACGCTTACTTTCATGCAGTAGCAACAAAAGCAACGGCTCGCTGGCAATTGAACGTGCAGATCCTCCTGATACGTCACTGTCGAACTCTTAATATATTTCTAGGAAGAGACCGGTAGCGGTAGCTCAGTGCATCAACTGATGTCAGCAGCGCCTCTGATCGGGAGGTCCTAGGTTCCCACTCCCCACGGAGGCAGGATTTTCGACACTTGTTTTCCAGCTAGGTTGAATTCAGTCGTCGTCTGGAGGAGGATTCTAGTGGCCGGCTGCTCTGGCCGGTAGTTTTCCGTGGTTTCTCCGATCAACACCAGGCGAATGCCGGAGCACTACCCTACCAAACGAGCGACGGACCGCGCGCGATCTGTCCTTCCTCTTTATTGTCCTATCCTTTCCCCTTACACACACACACACTTACACTAACATGCACTACACTACCACACATTCCGGGAGAACGGTCGGGAGCTTATAGCTTGCCCCGACTGGGGTGGTGCCCCACTGGTGGGAGAGTCCTGGTTAGGGGGAAACCCCAGTAGCCGACGGTAGGTCAGCGCCGGATCTCGCCATCCAGCGGGGGAAGATCACCGCCATCTCCCGACAAAAACATGCACTACACTAATGGAACTAATGACCGAAGCAGTTGACGCGCCCGGAAACACGAAAAAATCAATCAATCAATCAATTTCAAGGAAGATGTATAGATTCAACAAATTATTGTTGTCATAAATTTTAATAGAAACGGTTGAAAACAGGTGAGTGCGGTACTCACCCGGCGCCCAACGGCCAGTAAATTGAGTTCATTATAATTTACATTTTTACTCTCGATGACATATCCATTATCACTTTACGAGACTTGATTTTTTTCCTGAAATCACTCGAATGACATGCTAATTTTTAGTCATTTTGCGATCACGAATTCATACGTGACACTGGAATATGATGCATGTTAAATACTTATTGAGAAGTGCACTTGGGTGGTATACAAGCGGATAACTTGGGAAATTGCAATTTAAAAGGTTACAAGATAAATTGAAGGGGTGGTTTTCAGAATACACATTAAAACTGAAGTAATTTTAGTGATTCGTAAAAGTGACGATTGACGATCAATTGTTACAAAATAATTTTCTGCACCTTATTTATTTGCTGATTATTTAATAGAATATCCATTTTTTATCAGTTTTACATTGTGTCCTTACCTTCAAATGTATCTTTAAACATATATGTAATTTTGTATTGATGACTACAAATGTAGGTGTTTTGAATGTCGTCCTGTACACACCGCATTTGTTCGCGTTGAAGTTTCAGAATAATAAATATTGAACATTTGAATGATGACTCTGAGAAACGGCTTGTGCTCCTGCATCATCTTAGTCTGGGAAGTGTTGAGATCCAACACTAGCTAAAGAGCAAGGTCGAATTCAGCCTCTAAGCGGATTGACTGATTTTTTTTTGTTTCTGGAAGAGTGAACCGATGTGGTCATAAATGTAGTGCAGATTATACCTCTGGATGCGGCGGTATTATCCCACCCTAGACCATGAAATCCGACGCCGCCTTACATGTCGGTTTGAGGAATTTTCTCTTCAAAGTATCTTTGCCAGTGGGGCATCGCCCCAACGGGGACAAGCTTACAGTTCCCGACTGGTCCTACGACAAATGTGTTAGTGTAGTGCATGTAAGTGTGCGCAAAAGGGGAGGAGTTGAGGAACGAAAGATCGCGCAATGTATCTTGGCCTGCTTGATAAGGTAATGCTTCGGCATTCGCCTGGAGTTGATCGAAGAAACCACGGAAAACTACAGGTCATAGCAGTTTGTCGCTAGGATCTTCTTTAGACAGTCTCTGGATTTTGGTTACAATAACTGGTGTCTAAAATTCTGCAACCATCGTGATTTAGCCCTTGAGACAACCTTGTCCAGAGGTACTTTAATGACAGTTGGTCCGAATCAGCCTCTGTCTGGAGGTTAATTGTAACTGCAAGCTGCCCTGACATGTAGTTTTCGTAGTTTCCCTGATCAATACAACCAATTCACAATCAATAGAACGGGTCACGTACCACCCGCGATCTTCCTTTCCTCACCTTGTCCCATCGTCACTCCTCACACACACACACACACACACACACACACACACACACACATTTACTCTTAAATGCCCCACACTACCGTTCATATTGGGGATCAGGATCACAGCTTAGAGCTGGAACTCACTAGGGTGGTGCCCAGCCAGAGGAGATATCTGAAATAGAAACCCCCCTACAGGCGGACGTATAGGTTTGTCCCGGATCAATCGTTCCAGCGGTAGCCCAGCGCAATCTCCCTGGATATCACACGCACTACCCTTAAGGACTTAATACACGAGAGCAGTTGACAGGACTCGGACACACATAATAATCAATGAAGCAAACATCTCTATAGGTTTTCGATTGACTTCTTTTCGTGATTCGTAAGCCCGTAAGCGGCGGTGGTGGCGCGTGCATTTTGCAAGGCCTCCGGTGCCGGCCGCCGGTGCATCACTGCGCGCGGGCGCGTGCGGACCGGAAACCGCACGAGCATCGATCCCGGAGCCACGGGGGAGGGGGCGGCATGGCGCTGGTCACCTGCGCGTCAGTTGCGATAAGGCTTCCCCGCCCCGCCCCGTCCCGCCCCGCCCCGCCCCGCCCCGCCCCGCCCCGCGCCGCCCCGCCCCGCCCCGCCCCGTCCTGCTCCGCTCCGCTCGCGCTCGCCGCCGCGCATTATTCAGAGTCCGAACTACGCCGCTGCTCAGCCCTGACGCGGCGGGCGTGCGTGGGTGGCATTGAAGAGACTGAAGTACAGAGATGGACCCTTCCGATCGCAGGATGTACGAACGGGATTTATTTATTTTGCCCCAGGTAAATTCTATTATCGCATAATTAGCTAAGCTATAAAAGAAAGAAATATAAGCTATTGCTCCAGGTAAATACTATTATCACATAAAGAAATATAAGCTATAGCTAAGCTATAAAATGTTAGTTATCATAATACTTATTTTTCAAAACACCTATCTGCACATCTCGGAAATTGTTTACTTAGGACAAGAAAAATGTTGATCTTAACGATTTCTTGGAATTGATAGTCACGGGAAATGTGTTTTTTTTCTTAATAAATTTAGAATTAGCCTTATGAAGAAATTAAGATCTATTAACTTGTAATTTTGCTCTGTTACGTGTATGTAATACGCCGTAATGACATCAAAAACAGAATTTTACGGTGTTGGAAACCAGTTTTCAAAGCAACATTTCTAGTTTTACCTTATATAACGAAGAAAATATCGTTGTCTTGGAATGGATCAATTATATGATTGTTGACTGTACTTGTATTTACTTTTTTATCATCTTGTCCCAGTTGTTAGCTCGAAGAGTGGCGAGGGAATGATCCACAATTTAACGCAGTCAGAACCACTGTTGCTGCTCCATAAGTACTTAGCAGACCACTGTTATAAATGAATGTTCAGTTGCATAAACAATCGTTATTGATTTCGCGAGCTTTAACGTCTTTTTCATTGAAATGAAGCACAAGTGAAATTCCAACCAGCGCATTCTTGCAGTGCCTAACAACCATTGCACAATCTGCAGCGGATGTGGACTGCGAGGGTGAGGGAGCCGGCGCGCGGCGGTGGCAGCACTCCAGGAGGATGCGCGCCCGAGCGGCGGCCAACGGCGCCCAGCTGTCACAATCGCCCACCGCGGGCCTCTCCTTCATGCCCCTCCTCGCTGCCCTGGTCACGCATTGTTCATGCCCTGCCCCGGCTCACCACGCCCCGTCCCTCGGCCACGCTCTGCCCAGCTCCGCCTAACTCAGCTCCGCCTAACTCAGCCCCGCCTAACTCTGCCCCGTCTAACTCTGCCCCGTCTAACTCTGCCCCGCCTAACTCTGCCCCGCCTAACTCCGCCCCGCCTAACTCCGCCCCGCCTAACTCCGCCCCTCCTAACCTCCGCCCCGCCTAACTCCGCCCCGCCTAACTCCGCCCCGCCTAACTCCGCCCCGCCTAACTCCGCCCCGCCTAACTCCGCCCCGCCTAACTCCGCCCCGCCTAACTCCGCCCCGCCTAACTCCGCCCCTCCACACTCCGCCCCATCCCAGCCTAACTCTGCTATCCCGCCAGCTCAGACCAGCTCCGCCCTGCCCTGCTTAGCATTGCCCCATCCCGCCCTACACCACCCTGTCCTGGTAACCCCACTTCAACAGCCCCGCTCCGCCCACCCTACTCCAACTCATTTCGCCTCGCTCCAACCTCATCCTACCCCCCACTGTGCCATTCCATTCTTCCCCAAACCTCCTCCTCCTCCTTCAACCTCACCTCACTCACTCCACTCTATCCTCTTCTCCCCACTTCACACCGCCGCCGCTTGTTTTCAGAGAAGTCTTTGATGTTTTGTTTCTCTTTAATACTTATTCCGTCCCTAATAAATTCCACATAATTCTTCTGCGGTACCAAATTTGTATTACAAGAGTGTAGTAAAAGTAGGCACCAACGTCATAACACGACGTCTTCTGTAGAGGTCACAATATTTGAGAAGATTCAACATGTAATGATATTATGAAATGTAGGATAAATATTCCAATAAAATACGGAAATTTCGACTAGTGAAGCTGCTAGGTCGCGCACAAGAAGATGATCGCATTTCTCCTGCCCTCTTGACTTCGCACCGTCTGTGCGTGGGTAGTCGTTTATTTGGCGAGCGGCGACCTCTGAATCACGAGAGTTATTTGGCAGGAGGCGGCGGCGGCGGCGGGCAGTGGAAGCGAGTGTTGTGCGCCGGCTCCTTGCGCCAGCTGAGGCCTTGGCCCGCGCGCCCGCCGCCGCCACCGCCAGCCTCCGGACGCTGGCCAAACTCGTTCTTCAATGAATGTGCGGCACCCGGTGCAACCTTTTCCGCGTTGTTGTCTATTTATTTCTTGCTCGAAATGGCTTCGATTGCCGGTATTAAATTCAGCATCATTCACAGCCTTTCAAAACAAAAGTGCAATTGTAGTTTTCATAGACATCACGAATGCATTTGGCCGAACATAGAATCAAGCTCTTAAGTACAAACTAATGAAAATTGGTACTCTATACCATATACTCTCAATAATAGTTTTCTTAACAAAAGAAAGATTTTGGTAAATTTGAACAACCACCTCTCAAATCCGACAACAATAAACTCCGGACTCCTTCAAGACTCCTCACTTTTTCCGTTATTCAACTTGTCCGTCGCTCATCTCCCTAAACTAAATAATATTGAAACTGCCCAATTTTAGAATGACACGGCCATATACTCTCCAGATACCTCCATCAATGCAATTAGAAATAGAGTACATTTATTATACCTTAATATGTGAGATACCTGGGCTTCCAAACTCAAGGACCAGTTAAACCAATTTAACCAAGTTAACCACGTTAACCAAGTTAACCAAGTTAACCAAGTTAACCAAGTTAACCAAGTCAACCAAGTCAACCAAGTCAACCAAGTCAACCAAGTTAACCAAGTTAACCAAGTTAACCAAGTTAACCAAGTTAACCAAGTTAACCAATTTAACCAAGTTAACCAGTTAAGCAAGTAAAACGTCACTAAAATATTACACTAAGACCTTACACTCCAGCCACTCCTATGACACTAAACTCCCCACACACAAGTTAAATATATAGGACTTCAATTAGCAACCAAATTAAACTAAAAGGTTCACATAGATAACAAAACAACTCAAACCGAAATAAAATTGCTGCAGCTAAAACCACTAATTAACAGAAATAGCCCCATACCATTCAAATCCGCCATATTAATATACGTAACTATCATAAGACCACTGCTACTGTACCCCCTGCTCAATATAGGAGTTTATTAACTCGTCTAAAACCAATAGAAATAAAATTCAAGTAATACTAAATCATTTCCTCAGAACGTTATCCAACGCCCCATGGTTCGTTTCCAACCTTCAACTCCATACGGAATTTAACCTCGAATCAGCACAGCACATTACTTAGTTGTCCACTAAATTTTTCTCCAGATTAAATCAAATCCCTTCCTTGGTGCCGTTGGTTCTCGACAAAACCCCATCCATCATACCAGAATTAAAAACAAATACTCCTATCATTCATTCCTCATCAAATTAGCTGAATTGGAACCTGACTAGAGAAACCATAAGGGAATCTGCTCCCATTGTAGTAGTTGCAAGTTAATAATAAGTTAGTTAATAAGAAATAATGCATATGTAAAGTTATTTAATAACTAATCTATGTACCAATCGTCCAATATCAATAAATGGAAGAAAAAAATAAATTCTGCTGTTTCTTTGGTGAGGTTTACAGACAATGCGATAGGGAGACACGTTAGGAAGTTGGAGAGGTAGATAGTAAATGGGAAGTACCTGTATGTAAATAATAAGTCATTGAAAATTATCGAAGTTAGTGAAAATTTACTGAAGTTAGGTAGGTAGGTCAACGAGAGTAGGGATCAGGTCAACATCCTGTCAAGGAGGAGGCTGGAGATGATGTCAGTCAGTCGTGGTAAATTAGTAGTCACGGAATCAAATCAAGTGAACGACAATCACTATGACAAGGATTGAGAAAAGACGACACTGATAAATTAAAAGAAAGTAGATCGAGAAACCGGTACGGCAGTTAGGCTCGTGGAACCGCCCATGGGTGAGCGAAATGAGAAATCGAAGGTCGGGTTCTGCAAAGTCTTCGACTATTAAAAACTCACATTTATTACGTTGTATAAAAATTAATAAGATAATGCATATGTAAAGTTATTTAATAACTAATCTATGTATGCAATCGTCCAATATCAATAAATGGAAGAAAAATATAAATAATTGCTGTTACATTGGTGAGGTTTACAGACAAATGTTGAGGGAGACACGTTAGGAAGTTGGATGGTAGATAGTAAATATAAAATACCTGTTTACTAATAATAAGTCATTGAAAATTACCTTTCCCAGTGAAAATTTATACATCAGTACATTTAGGTCAACGAGAGTAGGGATCAGGTCAACATCCTATCAAGGAGGAGGCTGGAGATTTATCAGTTGCTCGTCAGTAAATTCTTAGTCACGGAATCAAATCAAGTGAACGACAATCACTATGACAAGGATTGAGAAAAGCAGTTGATGTACAGGGTTATTGTTAACATCACTTCCAGGACACCCCTTCCACGGACGTCTATGCTCGACCGTCGTAAAAAGTCGCTGGCTTCGCTTTAATCCGCGGTTAGAGCACTCTTTCAGTTACGTATCGATCGGCCGTAGTTTAATACTCCGGTTCCTCTCTCGTAACTTGCTCGTCTCTGGAATATCTATCTTTTCTGTCTCGAGTTTCAAGGGCCTCCTGCAGTGAAGCGGAGATCGGAGATTAGATAAGAGAAGCGCGCTTTCCCGCTCCGAGTTGGGGCCCTGTTTGGCGCCTCGGCGCTCGCCCGCTCGGTTCACCTACTCGGCGGGGCGCGCCATTATGCTTAAGCATATCCGCGGTTAAGCTCGCGCCCAAGTTCGCCGCCAGGACTTGGGTCCCCCTGCCGCGCGGCGCCCGCAAACTTCGCTGCGACGCAGGCGCCGCGGCGTGGCGGGCCCCCGCGGCTGGGGATTATCCAGGTGTCGCTGAATAAGATTGCCGAAGATGAGCGGAAGTTGGTTGCAGAACACTGTAACGTAACACACAGCTCAAAATCGTTTTTATATAATATTTCAAAACAATTGCACTTGCCAGAACACTGTAACGTAACACACAGCGCTCAAAGATCGTTTTTATCTAATATTTCAAAACAACTTGCACTGAAAGAAAGATTTTAAATACACTGAAAGTAATTATCCAGGTGTCGCTGAATAAGAATGAGCGGAAGTTGGTTGCAGAACACTGTAACGTAACACACAGCTCAAAATCGTTTTTATTAATATTTCAAAACAATTGCACTGAAAGAAAGATTTTAAATACACTGAAAGTAATATTCCAAAAAATTACACTGAAAGAAAGATTTGGCGGTATTTTGCAAGGCCTCTCCGACGTAGTATATAAGTTAGAACGATTCACAGTTCTGCAAGGTGGCACCAGAGTCTGGATTAGATGGTTTATCGAATGATGATAATGGGAAGCAAAAGGGGAAAGGAAAGGTGTGGGGCCCTTGGCCAGCTATTTAGGATAGAGCTCCGATAGATGATCAAGTGATCCAAGAAACAACAATAACCACTATTCAGGCCGTAGGGCGACCAATTCGATTCCGGCTTTCACCAAGAATTCATCAATGTTAATCACGCACTAAAAAATGTCACTTGCGAGAATCGAACTCTCAACTTCCTATTGCCTGGTATGCTCGAGCTGGAGACATTGTTTTACGTGCCCTGCTACCGGTGTAGGTATAGAGAACATCGCTACTTCGCAACTTCTCAAATTTTCCAAACCGGAGTGGGAGATATTTTTACACTACCTTTATTTGAAGTTGCAGAGCGGCGATTCATAGTGTAAGGAATATCGCAATAGCTTTCCTCCCGATCAAGTGTCTTGTGGAAGATGAGGGTTTGTGGCAGATTTTCTGCGTGTTGTGTGGATCCCCTGCATCTCATTCGCTCTCTGCTTTTTTCATTAACTTCATCTTCATCGGTACCATGCTCTAGTAAGTCGTCGATCTCCTTTAGCATGAACCTCGAGATTCATGTGTTGGAAATTGTGGGCACAGGTTCAATTGAGGGATTAGTAGGGTCATGTAAAAGCTTGGAGTGGGCTATCTCACGATAAACTCCATTGAGAAGATAAAGAGCTAACGATGGGGTTTATGGTATTCAGGATGTCGATAGTTAAATTTGTCAAACATAGGAAGATGTAGCACTCTATTCCCAAGATAGGTAAGTAAAGTTGATATTGTTCGCTGGAGGATTCAGTAGGTGTTCAATCTGCATGTTTGGGCAAAAGTGTTTGGTCGACGTGCTTTAAGCTTACTGAGTTCGCCGGACAAACACCTGTACCTGTCGCTTGCCAACTTCTTGAACTCGAAGACGACGACACACAAGATGGAATATGTGTACATGGTTCCAGAATTTATTTATCGAAGTGGAATAGTAAACAATATTCATTTTGAAATGGAGAACGTGGAGTGAGAGTATCCGGTCAAGGATAGCGATGGAATTATGAAAAGTCTGAATTATGGAATTACAGAACTCAGATGTGATCATTTTTGTTCAAAATAGTGAATAATATTCCCTAGAGAAGTAAGATGATTTGCGAAATATTCACACTAAGAGAATGACTTGGATGTATTATCCAAGAGATTTCAGAGCACATTTAAAACTTATGGATAAATACAGATCATCCAAACCTTTGTTTAACAGTAATAAATTAATTTTATTATCTTCTTTATTAATAATTGTTTTACATAGCAATAACTTAATACCAACAAGTCACATAACATAAGACACACACACACAGAACAATATTTCAGATGTACGTCAAAACACAATCATTTGTTACTTTTGAATTAATAGTTTGTGGAGACACTTAGAACGCAAGTTCTTTTACAAATTCACTGAAATCGGATATCACAATTTCTGGTTTCATACAGTCTCTGAATTTCAAACTACCTTCCCTGGCACCCCTGTGAGCATGATGATACACTTTAAAAAAATACTTGGTTCCATCATTACTGGATTGTTTTGTAGTAAGACTTTCACCAGTTTCTTTAAGTTTTTCATATAATATTAATCTTGATAATTCAAATGATTGATGTAAACCAGATGATGAGGATGGTACCCAGTCTTTTCGAGGTTTAGAACGTTGCCCCTTATTTCTTCTGTTTTCGGAAAGGAAATCTGAGAAGCCCAAACGTCAACCTGAGGTAGTACCTGAAGTCAAAAATTTACTAACACCCCCCTTACACACACCCCACATTGCGAGCTAACGTCTTAGTCGAACTACAAACTTCTCCTCAATAATCCGGTTTCAAAAGCGAAAACGATGTTATCTACAAGACAATTCGAATGCAGCCAATTAATGATAATATATGTTTCCATAAGTTTGGCTTGCATTGTATTTTTAATAACAAAGATACAATATTTCATCTTTGTCTCTCTGTGAGACCAGTGTCTTTTCTTTCGTTTACCCGTCCCTCTAATGTCCTCAAAGGAAAGGACTTTTCCGTTTCTGCTTCACCAGATTCCTCCACCATGGTTGAGAAAATGAAGTCAAATGCTGAAATTAATAATATAAAATGATATTTCGAGGATATTAAACTACTTTAAAACAATTGTACAAGACAATGGCTGTTTTTGTTCTTCTGTATAGAAGAGAATCAGGGATTACAATAAGAGAGAAAACAGCAAAATTCAAGCAGAGGTAATGAGATTTCTCTGGAACGTGAAAGGCTACAAGAGTCAAGAAACGATCAAATTTGGAAAGAACAGAATGTACTGAATATAAATGAAAAGATAAAGAAATGCGGAGAATCATTGAATAATCATATTGGAAGAATGGATGAAAAAAGAATTCACGATTAGTGAAGAAGTGCTGAACGTAGAGGAAAACGATGTCGAAAGACTCGCCATTGTAGTTTTTGTTAAATAATAATCATATTTGTTATTATATTGTATATTATCTATGTACTGTAGATATGATACTATACAATATTATTGTTTCGATGATTCGAACATAATAATTACATGATTCGAACATAAATAAATATCATCTTTGCTAAATGAAGGAACGTAAACGAAAACTCTAGGCCTTTTGGTGAGGGGGCGTGGCCCATGCCTCCCCACCCCTGAATCCGCCAGTGTAATAGAGGATGAAGGTGTCGAAGGCTGTCGGGAAAGAAGGAAGGGAGAGAGCAGGGTGTCAGTGCCATTCGCAGGGCAGATGTTGGTGGGCCTGGGCGACGAGGAAGGCTTGACTGATGAGGACAGCGACATGTGACGACAGCCAGGAAGCACAGTAAATTTCTCAACGGCCGAAGACAGCGGTGTGAAACGGAGCAGCTGCTACCAACAACGTCCTATGTAAGTGAGACGTCTTTGAGATTGACTGAGAATCTGATTCAGTTCGCCGTTGGCACACTTTACAGGCCATGCCGTTTTTACTGCAACTACGATAGTAACGTCAACGCATTTATTTTTTGCAGAGAGCCTCTCAGAATAAAAAATTGGTACAAAATTGGAACAATTTACCTGCAACACTCCCTCAGAATGTCGAAAAGTATAAAAGTAGATTAAATAAATTTACTTTTTCAAAGAATACATTAATATTACAGTTAATAATTTTGTATTGTTTTTATTTTTACTTTATATTAGTAGAACAGCTTTGATAGGGTTATGGCATTAATTTTGTAAAATTGTGTTTAGTAATGAGTAAATATTATGGTTCTTGATTTAACAAAATGTATGCAGTTAATTTTTCTTCGTTGGGAAATGCGGCATTTATTTGTTATATTTTCCTGTTTCTAAGTATAATAAATGAAATTCACAAAACTTAGAGTTATTTCTTGATAGTGAAGCGGACGTAAAGAATTCAAAAGACGCTCATAATGAATTCGTGAGCATAAATAATGGGCAAAGATATAAAGTACACTATAGGGAGTTTCGTTTCAGATCCAGAAGGCCATTGTTTGATCTAGTAAACCATAAAGGCGTTTATGTTCCAGAATACATTCAGAGCTACTAATCTCAATAATATTTTGTTCATGTGATTATCAAAATAAAAGTTACTGTATGGATCAGATTTCGCAAAAAATATTTTTGTGGCCCTTTCTCTACCTTAAAGAGCAAAATTTAAGTGTTTACTCGTTCCGTTTTCCGGAAATATCTCGTAAACAGTGAGTAAATTCACGAAAGTAAATCAAACGTTTCTGAAAGCCCATAAAATGCCCTACTAATTGCATTTTGATGTATTCCAAGAGTGCAATTAAGTTAAAAGTAATTGAAAGCTAAAATTGATGCTGGACCTTTGCCACGAGTAAGGAACAATGAATCTGTTTAGAGCTGCTTAGAGTAACGATGAAGATCGTAGAAAACGGGACAGATTAGACAGGATTCGGAGGAATTGGTTGGAGGTGGGCGGGTAAGACGGAGCAGGGGAGAATGGTGGGACAGGGAAGGGACAGAGAAGGCAGGCCACGGTGAGTGAAGGAGCAAGAGGAGGATGGTGGGACAGAGAAGGGACAGAGCAGGCAGGCCACGGTGAGTGAAGAGAATGGGGCAGACAGGCAATATATGGAATCCTTTCCTTTTCCTAAGAGTTAATTATGATTAATTAATACTCATCCAATGTGTACGGAACTATAGATGACTATACTATACTATAAAATAATGTAGAGATTTTTGCTTAAGTTGCGGTTGTTCGGAAATAGTATTTATTTTTCTTCACAAAAGTTTCCAAGTCAACATTTAGACAATAAGTTTTGTATTTTATTTTATTTCACTCATACTACGTTTTGGATGTCAAATGTGTCTCCATCATCACATACAGGTACAAATTGGTAGATACATTGGGCATCTTTTATTATTATTATTATTATTATTATTATTATTATTATTATTATTATTATTATTATTATTATTATTATTATTATTATTATTTGATGCCAAGAACGTATCACGAGTGAAATAAAATAAAATAGAAAACTCACTGTGTAAGAGTTGATTTGGAAACTGTTATCAAGAAACGTAAGACAATCATTAATGAAATATTTATTTTTATTATTTTATTCATACAGGTTTTATTGTTCATAGTTCTATGCCGTTCTCAATGCAGTGGCCTGGAATAGAGAGCCATGCGTTATCTGTACCAGGTTGAGTTATTTCTAGCTTTTGCTCTCGTAGATGCTGGCGACAAGTGCTGAGCGGAAAACCTCGCGTTGTTGGTGGGAAAACCAACAGGAAACACCTTTAAAAGATCTAATAATTGTAGCATAGTACACATCTGATAGACATTATGGAATTACTGAAAAATAGAAACCCATAATTATAATGCAATATACTGCATTATAATGAATTGTGATTTCGCCAGTGGTACCGTGAATGCCATATGTCCTTAGTATGTTATGTTTCTGTCAAAAGTTTGAGATCTATTCTGTAGAAGATTGGTCTGATTAGCGTTGATGATTTTCGAATTTTCCTGGTACGAAAACTGTAAAAGGTACAGTAGACGTTCTTTACTTCCTTGACTTGTTCCATTTCTTGAAAGTAATAAGCTCGTGAAACAGGTAATCAGGAAAACGTGAAACCATTGCAACAGATGTATGGATTTTTTGAGCGGTTTGACCAGTAGGCAAACATATCCTTCAGCTAGAACCAAGCGAACGTAAACAAACGTAGCTGGTAAGCATACAAACCTGTGGGGAAATAATACTCGCAAGTTATATCAACGTTGTTGCAAGATAGTTGGTACGTGATTTTAAATCATTATTACATAAAAGGTTTAAGATATATTTGCCAACAATTATGTAATAAGGAAAGTAAATAAACATATAAACTTGATGAATAATTGGATATTAGAATTTTAGGATTGTGTGATATTTCAAAGTTTAAATTACACATTTGCAATTCGCGACGAAGAAGAAACTATGGGAATGGGTCGTGGATGTGCGAACGTAGAAAATCCGCTCTTGAGCGCCTCCGAGGGAGACCCGTGCGAGGTACGTCCTCGAGGAGGGAAGCCGTTTCCATCTCGCGGAAGACGACGTGCCTCCGGAGGGGAGAGGGCGGGAGGGGGCGTGCCCGTGCGCTGTCCATCGAGCGGAAAATGTTAATTATCGCGCGCTAATAGAACTGTCCCGCGGCTGCCACCCTTCTAGCTGCGCGGCGAGCGCGCGCACCTCGGGCGACGCGTGTGCTGCAAGGGGGAGCGGAGGAGGGAGGCAGGGGAAAAGATGCGTTAGGAAGGGAAAGGCACAGACGCACAGATGGGAAAGAAATGAAAGAACTCGATACGGGAAGGCGGAGACAGGAGAAAAAATGTGCTGGCAATTTTATTTTTCAACGCAGAAGTAGAGTGTGATAGAGGGAAAGAAATTCAGGAACACAGGAAGTACCGAGCGCAGAGAGAGAGAGAAAGAGAGAGAAAGAGAGAGAGAGAGAGAGAAAGAGAGTTAAGGAAAGAAATGATGTGTCAGGGGAAAGAGGAAAATAGAAAAGACAGAAGACAAAGAGAGGAGAAAGGGGGTCAGAGGGGGAAACGAAAGAGAGAGAAACAGAGAGAGAGAGAGAGAGAGAGAGAGAGAGAGAGAGATAGAAACAGAGAACGAGAGAGATAGAAACAGAGAGAGAGAGAGAGAAACAGAGAGAGAGAGAGAGAAACAGAGAGAGAGAGAAACAGAAAGAGAGAGGAAGAAATGGGCAAAATGAGAATCCAAACATAAGAAACACGTCAAAATATAGAAATATCAGCAGGTAAGTGGGAGAAAGAAAGAAGCACAGTGGGATAGAGGGAAGTGAGATGACGGAAAAATGGTCAAAAGAGAATGTGAATAAGCAGGATACATGTCCATTTTAAATGTCAGTTAATTCCTAATGAATATGATTTAATTTCTATTAAATTATAAACAAAAATGTTTTTCAATAAAGTAGGATTAATTCTATATTTTATTGCATATTATTATTTTTAATAAAGTAGGATTAATTTTATATGTCTTGCCTAACACAAAATACCATCAAAACTATCAGGAACTTTGGTTAGTCTGCGATCCTCACAAATATTTATTCCATTTTCTTCCTAGTAACATTTTTCTAAGAGAAAGAAATTTGTGTGAATTAGACGATGGCAAGAGTGGAAAATTTGCAACTTTGCAAAACAAATTGACGCTAGGAAAAGAGTTATTTTCACGATAAACTATTTGTATCCGTGTTATGTTACTACCGCCTTTCTGGGAGGCCTTAATCTGGGCTCGGCTGCATTTATGGAGATGGGCTGCCCTGATGACCTGGTAAAAATGCAATTTTTTCAATGAACGGGCGGGGGGCGAGGGTTAGAGATAGAGGAACGAGGGAAGCTGAGGAGAACATTCTGGTAAAGTTCAGGCTGAAAAGACGTCCCTCTTCTCCTCCTGTTAAAGATATAACTAATGCGAATATTTGTTTTATTTAGTTAATAAACTAATTATTGAAAAAATGATTACATTATTTAACAAGACAACCACTTCTTAACATTATTTCCTACAAAGTCGGCAGGTAGCTAAAATTTGCTTCGCGTTTCGCAGTCGAAAGGAAACACGTTAGTACGCACTCACGGAGAATGAATAGTTGAAGGTAGAAATAAGGAGAATGAATAGCTGAAAGTTTTCTGACAATGTACCGAAGAAAGTCTATTATTGTGTGATAACGAGAGAAACTCACTAGGTGATCGCGAACTCCACATAAAATGCCCTAAGTATGAACCCTGCGGTACGCCAAAACTTGCCCCGTTGGCAGGAGCGTTACGGGTCCCCTACGCAAATGAGGTCAGTTGAGCGCGTGTTCTCTGCCGCCAAGTCTTCCCCGCCATCACCTTCGCCGGCCTTCTTCCCTGAGACCGTCTACTATCCCCTCCTCTTCCCGCCCCCCTACTTCGCTTCCTCCGCCAGCGCAGCGCCTCTTCGCCGCCGGCGGCGGTGGCGCGCCGCCCGTGTTGCCGCCAGCAATTCTATTATAGTCCCGGCGGAGAGGAGCCCATTGAAAGGCGTGCCCCTCCCCACCCCTCCACCCCGCCCCTCTTCGCCTCCGGCTGCCGCCGCCGCCGCCGTTGCGCTGACTTACGAACGCTCTCAGCGTCCAAAGCGCCATCGCTGTGGCGGCCGGCCTTTCACAGCGAACGCCAGAAGGGGGCGGGGAGCTGAGGCTGTGCGGGCGGTGGCAACGGACTTTGCTACGGTTTCTCTTTTTCTTTTTTAACACCTTTATTGTGAATGAACGGCCCTGGAGCGTTACAGGAGGTTATCTTACGTATATCTAAAGATAGGATTTTCAGGCACTATCAAATCGGCAAACATGCACGTTAAGGGCAAAAATGACTGGAATTATGCATTTCGAATTTTAGTACAACTTTTGGTATTGTACTCATTATCTCTTGTATTACCATTTTAGCAATGAGAAATAAACATTTTTTTGCAATTCTTCCGTGCCTCAGTGAAAATATTTTTGAATATAAAAAAGACTTTTCTTTGCTAGACATAATATGAGCAATCTTAAAAAGCAAACTTTTCCTTTCTTCCTCCTCGCAATTCATAAGCCAGAACAATATTAACTGTTTCGTGAAATATCTTCTTCTAACGTATGTGAAACATGATTTTCTAAAATGAATGGACAAAACTTGCAAATATGCATGGGAAAAGTACAAAGACGTTAATTGAGCGTGTCATAAAACATATTTACGAAGTGTGACAGCTGAAGTAAGGTTATCTAAAAACGCGTTTGCATTGCAATAATGTCTGTATTTATCACATATTATCACATATTACTATGCATAATTCGGATATAATATCTTCAACTTGGCAAATGTAGTTACGAAAATCTAAGTATCAAATAAAAATGATTTCCTGTTCTATCTTTTGATTTGCACTGATATGTTCTCGTAATTTTTAATTTCCAACGCTCGCAGAAATTGAAAGAAAGCTACGAAACCTCCAACCATGTGAGAGATGCCCAAGGTTTTGTTAGATACCCAGGATCTCAGTAAAAATCCAGCAATGAAACACTTTCGATTTTTAACGAAAATACAAATATTTCATGGTGTTATTTTCATTAACTGCGCGTGCGGATTGAATTAACAAGATAAGTGGGTCAGTGTTTACAATACAGCTGACACCTTGCAAGGCTCCAAGAAATAGATTGCCTGCCAATAAATATTTGCTATTTACATCTTACATTCCAAAAACCTTTTTTATATTCTTGGTGAGGAAAGAACCATTAAACTGTATATCCTTATTTCCTAAACTATGTTATTGCAGTATTTTGGAAGACTTTGTTGTGAAAATATTTAATTTATTGCAGAGTTACATGAGAGTATTTCATGTGTAGTTGTTGAGCAGTGTTGTAACATAGTAGTTTGTTAGTCGTATGTACTACCTAGCGTCAGGAGAAATTGTTGAGGATATTAAAATAAGCAAGCAGAATGCTTTGAGAAATCGAAGTGAGTAGACCTGCTTCTCAGACCCACCATAACTATGATAGATTAGCTATGGATAGTTTCTGAATATATCCATAAGTACCGGATGTACTAGAACCGAAATAATAAATGTTTGTTGTTAAGAGAGTAATTTCTGAAGAAGAGTTGACTGGTGGTCAGCTGACTCATATCTGATCTTGGCATTGCTGACGTTTGCGACGCTACAGTGTGCATGTAACTTTTTGGAAAAGTGTTTATGTGATTTTGTTCAGGAGGATTTTTGCTTCTGCAGGCAAGTAGTATATGCTTAGTTTATCACTGAGCAAACATAGACGGATTGCAATGCATGAAGTTGAATTAGATAACACTAATTTTAATAATTTGGTTTTCTTTGCGGCATTTAGAAGATTGATGAAAATACCAAACTATCTTTGCTTGTGAATGACTTAATTGCGAAGAATCAATCAAACATTATGAACATCTTTAATTTAGTGAGGTTTTCCCTCTGGTGCAACTTTTGACATTCAAGTTTTATAAGTTTCACCAAGTTAAAAATAAAATACGAACGTATTTCGTACTTCACGTTGACTAGCGAAATGAATTCAAATGACGTGACCCGCAAAGGAATGAATATTTAATCAACTTATGACGCATTACTCCAACGTGTTCTTTTAAATTTATCTCTCGAGAATACCGTTTTCTCTAATAGAACATTAAACATGACTTTTGTATGATTCGCGTTTCAGCGCGGGTTAGTACGCGTATATATAAATGGTGTAAGCTCAACATTGAGCGTAAATTTACTACTAATAATCTATTCAAACTCATTGTCCAGAAAATAAAGAGACAGAAAAACAAAATAGTAAGAAGATAAACACAAATGTTGCACCATGCTTTTTTTCGTAATAAACGTTTTTCTTCCCTCACAAGAGTTTATTATTCCAGAACTTTTAAATACGACATTCTCAGCAAATCAATTACGATGCAATTCAGAAAAGATTCTAGTCGAGTGAAATTTTCCTTCGTAATCGTTAAAATACCTGTATTTCTTAATTATTAGTATTTAGGAGCAAGTTACTTCAAAACGTCCACTGTTCACTGTTGGCGGCGGCGATGGTATAACAATTAGCGTACCGATCTTTTATACCCAAGCATATTTCGCGGGTGATCCCGATCGCAGCCGTAGATTTTTAAGGGCGAAAAAATCCTTCGTACGCCTTCCTTCTGAGGGGAAGTAAAGCCGGCTGTCCAATGTTAGTAGATTTACTGCGTGTAAAAGATCATCAAGCCTAAATGAAGTCTCTGAGCTAAATTCAAATTGCCTCTTTCGTCGCCTAAGTAATACCTTCTTTCTCCCCTAGTAGGTGAAAGGAGCGTAGCGAAATTTATGTGGTCAGACGGAAGAGCTGGCCTCATGGCCTGAGTCTCGCCACGTAAATAAGGTTCATTCAAACTCAAAGATATTTATTTTGGTATCAATGAGGTGTTGAATATTAACTTTTCTTTTCATAAGTGTTGAATGGCAAAGGCGTGAAGGCAAGGCGCGGTGAAAACTCTCTGAAATACTTTCCAACATATTAGACGAAGGCTGCGCGTCCGCAACAGAGAGAGCAGACAGAGGGGTTGTTAGTGGGCGAGGGCGATGGCGGGGCCAACGGGCCCACTGGGGCTCGATCGCGTCCGCATAGTTGGGCGCCGGGGCCGTTACGGCCCAACTTGTAATTAACATTCCGCTCCTACGTCTCACTCGCCCCGTCCACGTCCCTTCCTCTCCCGCCGCCCCCCGCGCATTCGTACGTCACACATCAACTCCCTGCCGCCCCTCCACCCACTCATATGCCACCCATCCGCAATGTGCCTTCCTGCAAGTTCTCCCAGTGCCCTACTTACGCGAACCCCACACATCCGCACTCTACCACCCTCCTAGTGGCGCATTGCTCCGTTGTTCGTGTGCCACACATCCATATCCTGTCACTCTCTACGTTCTCCCATTCTGCTGCCCACTTATGACAATCATCTACAGTGTGTCTCCCTCGGTGTCCGTCCGTCCTTTTGCCGCTCGTGTGCCACACATCATTATTCTGTCACCCTCCATGACCATGACTATCTCCTCGTACGTTACACCTTCCCAGCGTTGGCGTTCGACCTGCCTTACTTGATGGTTCCTCACCTTATTCCTCACCTTACGGCATAGAAACGGCAGCGATTTTCTTTTGAGCGGAGCGTGATGTTTACTCGTTTTTAGACACCCCTTCTTGTCAGCGTTACCAACCTACCAAACAGCGAGAGAGAGTGAGGATCATAGGAGTGTAAATGCATGAAGAAAACAATCTATTATACGATGGATTAAGGCATATTTATTACATACATAGCACACCACTGAGACGTTCAGAATATGTCACATCCCAATTGAAGTTCGTTTTGAGAAAAACGACTTTTTATGTTTTCGTTCACGTTCACTTATACCACGGACCCATTTTTGAAGGTGGAAATCGAGGGTTTTGTCATATCTTTATTCATTTCATATTTTGCACATGACAGGTACATCGCAGGAGTTTATCATCATACTTCTAACTGAAAATGTGAGTTCGGTTAGAATGTCCCGTGAGTTTCCTGAGCGCCTCAATTCAATAATGTTTGTATAGACCCCAGTTACTGGATCTACGACGTGAAGGAAGTGGTTCATTGCCACGTGAACGACGTTATTTTGATGAAACCAGTACAATAGTAGTAAAATATTGCGTACTGCGCGGCGCGCAGTAAAAAAAAATAGTGATAAGCGTGACGGCCGGTGTAAACAGACATCCTTCACGACTTTCTATATTGATTTTCTGGTTTGAAAATATTCCAGGATTAATTTGCCATTAGATCAGTAAGTTTCGTCGTACAGAAAGGGCACTGTATTTGCGTCGGAACAAGGATCTGATTCATCATCCAGACAACAGCAGTTTCTTCCGTCGAGACAATTCCCCATAGATGCATTAAATTGAACCTCGGCATCTTCAAACCTCAATTAAACACAAGAAACCGAAAAGAAAAGCAGAAAAACGTTCACGATTTGCACACCAAGTGTGCACCGGTGAATGAATTCCGATTGATTTTCCTACAAGTTATACAAGTAGTGAAGGTAATGTATGAACGAGTGAATGTCGCACTTAGCTCACTACTACTAGATCGTTAGATTATAAGGGTTCTTAAGCCCAAAGTTCCTAAACACTTAGGTCTTATTTATTCCACCCTTCATTTTAGTAGAAGTCGGTTACATGTTCTTTCCACTTCATCCCACCTCTTCGTTCATCTTATTTAACTTTGAAAATTCGAGTTTTCTTGCCTAGATTCATAAAACATCCGCGTAAATAAAAATTACAATAATTCATTTAATTGCGGGAAATTGCTTATTTAGTAAGATATTGTAGCGTCGTGTCGCTAAAACCAGCGTAGGCACGCGGCATGGTGCGCACCGGATGCGTAGACAATGGCAGAAGCTATGACGCACGGGTTTTTTCCGACGGGGCGTTGGGGCGGAGGCAATGGAGGCGGCGGGCAGCGTCGTGAGGGCTATTTAAGGGCTGTGAGAACAACAGCTCTTCCTTCTTTGAGACAGCGGCATCGGCAGCGTAGGTCGTCAGTGAGAGGTGCGTGCGTGCACGCTGCGAAGGAGCCGGCAGTTATTGTCGTGACTAGTGAGATATGTAGTCGGTCTCAGGGCAGGCGGTACTACTCATGGTGAAAAATTAGGTAGTATGTTGCGATGTGGTAGCCGTTGTAAATATCTCTCCTAGCAGTGGGGTCTATTTAGTTAGTTAATTGTATACAGTGCATTGGTTATTTGTGACTACGGTTTAAATTGTGAATAAACCTGCTGTTATTACAACACACTCTCGTCTGTGTACTGATTACACCCGCATGACGCCACAATATTATGAAATATACTTCTATACAAATTAAAACTATAAAGAGTTTTTGGAAATTTTTGTCAGCATGATTCTCTTCTTTTAAATCAAACATCTTGGGTGATAGATAAATTTTAGATTTTTGTATAGCCATGGCGTTTTGCTTCCTTCAGCATATTCCTATCGGAAGAGCAAGGACATCATTATGCTTCATTATCTTAACAAACAAGTAGTCTCATAAGTGCTGAGAAATTTGTGTGTATTTGCTAATGAAAGTTTTGCTCGAAAATTAAAATTTTCTGCAATGAAAGTGATTAAGTAATTTGTGTATGAGTTACGATTACACGTGTGTTTGACGTTAGGGATCTTAATTAAACATTTGCATGTGAACATTCATTTAGTCTGTGAATATTAGTATATTGCATGTATAATATTGAAGGCATGAAATGATGTTATGAATAAAACAAAAGATTAGGCTATTTTTCAGAGTTTAGGATATACGTGTGAAGTTTCTAGCCTTTCACCAACAGCGGCAGCGGGAAGTGTAAAGGCTACGCCATACGGTTCAACCTACCCATATCCATACCTTCCAGTTCGTTTTGTTTCCCATGTACGGCCCACAATGATTCTAGAGATGCTATTGAGTGCCCCAATACCTTAAGTTTTGAAGCTGGGAAATTATGAGATTTCAAAGGCCAAATGAGCTGCTAAGTATAGTTATTGGACAAATTAAATTACGTAAGTTGCAGGAATTCATTCATTGTGGTAGACATAAATACATTTTCAATTTATTTTATCTGATCATCTTTCACATTTTGAATCATTCAGTCGTTGGTGCATTTATTTTGTTTTTATTGATCTATGCATTCATTAAATCACACATTGATTTTTCATTCATTCATTCATTAATTCATTCAATTATTCACTTATAACTTTTCAGAACAGGTTCTTTGATACTTGTTTGACAATGCCCCCTCTATTGTTACACCCGACCCTATTAAGAAAGTGAGACAGCATTCCGTATTAAGGTGAGAAGGTACTTGGTTTGGGGCAAAAAATGAAAAATTTTAATTATTAGCTTTTAGTATACTTTAAAAATCTGTAAAATAAGAATATGTGGTCGAAACACAAATCAGAGCATTATATCAACTATAATTTGCACTTTATTTATGACGTTATGCGCTGGGTGCCACGCCTCCTTATGCATGCATTTGTGAAATCTTCGATAACTTCACTAGGATTTGACGTAGATTTCTGAACGATGTCTTATTTTAAGAGTTAGATATTATACCTTCTGTTCGTACCAATGTAGCGTCCTATTATTTTGTTTATAAATGTGAAAGTTTGTTTATGTGGTTTGGCGCACTTACAGTATTTTTTGTGTTGACGAGTGCTGTCGAGATGGGTAGGCCAAAAACTTTCGGCAAGAGGCAATTTACTGGCCATCGCTTTACGCGAAAACCAGGAAATATCAAAAGTGCTGATCCAGAAAACCAACACTATGAGACAGGAATGTTTTAAATCAACATTCTCTGTAGGTAAATGCTGTTCAAACTTTAAATAAGTTTTTCTCAGTTTCTCATTTTTTCATATTCTAGTGCACATTACACAAAAACTACTTGCCTTACTGAAGTAAATATTTTTTTGTGAATTAATAGGACTATAAACTATAAAAATAAGAAGGGAATTTTTTGTAAGTTTCTTTCAAAATTTTTTAAAAATATTTATTGACTACAATTTGTACGAAAAAAATACAACATTTTTAAATTGTTGTATCTTCACAAATATTATTATAATTGTAATAATAATAGGTATTATCGTAGAAAAACATTCCTAAAACCTATCTTTAAAAAATGGTTTATATATATTGAATACGTTTTTTTTAATGTGTACTAGAAGTTACTGAAATTAACATGGGCGGGATAGGCAGTACCTTCTCACCTTAAAACAGCAGTCGTGGTGGGTAACCTACAAAGGGCGCCGTGTGTGCCTTTCTCGTTAGGGCGCTGCTCCCTTCCGTGATAGCCTGGCCGCGGACGGCGCAGCTCAAGCGCAGGGCAGCGGAATTCCAATCTCCGCGCGCACCTGGGCGAGCGGGCGCGGGCGGTGGGCGGGCGAGGGCGCTCGGCCGCTTTGTGCGCCGGGCGGGCGATACGGGCGGCCGCGGCCGTGCAAAAAGCCCCGCGATAGAGCGCGAGCGGCAGGCCAGCGCAGCGAGGGCCGGCTCTGGCGGGCGGAGGATTCCGCGCGCGCCCCCGGACGCAGGGCGCCGTGGGGGCGAGGGCAGACGCTGGGGGGTATGGTGGGGACGGACGCGAGGGGACATAGGTTGGGGGCGGACGTGGATAGACATTGGGTGGGGCGGACGCGGGGAGAATAGGGTGGGGGCGAACGCTGGGGGACATAGGGTGGGGGCGGACAATGGTGAGGGCGGACGCGAGGAGACATTGGGTGGGGGCGGAAGCGGGGGGACATAGGGTGGGGGCGGACATTGGGGACATAGGGCGGGGCGGACAATGGTGAGGGCGGACGCGAGGAAACATTGGGTGGGGCGGACGCGGGGGACATAGGGTGGGGCGGACAATGGGGGCATGCTGAGGGCGGACGCGAGGAGGCATTGGGTGGGGACGGACGCTGGGAGACATTGGTGGGGGCGGATGCTGGGGACATAGGTTGGAGGCGGACAATGGGGGACATAGGGTGGGGGTGGACACTGGGGAAATGGTGGGGACGGACGTAGGGAGACATTGGGTGGGGGCGGACGCGGGGGGACATAGCGTGGGGCGGACAATGGGGGACATGCTGAGGGTGGACGCGAGGTGGCATTAGGTGGGGACGGACGCGGTGGGACATAGGGTGGGGGCGGACGCGGGGGACATAGGGTGGGGGCGGACGTTGGGGGACATAGTGAGAGCAGACGTGGGGGACATAGGGTGGGGGCGAACTCTGGGGGAAATAGGGTGGGACGAACGCTGGGGGACGTGGTGAGAGCCGACGCGGAGAGACGTTGGGTGGAGGCGGACGCTGGGGGACATTGGTGGGTGCGGATGCTGCGGACATAAGGCGGGGCGGACGATGTGGGCCATGAGGTTAGGGTCGGACGCAGGGACATGGGGGCGAAAGCGATGGCAGAGCGTCATGGGGCAAAGACGGATGCAGGGGGCCACGGGGCGAAGGCGGGCTCTTGGGGCCTTAGGGCGAATGTGCACGTAGGGCTCCATGGACACGGAGGCCCTTCTACACTGCCCAAAACAGGAAACTGGTCATATTTAGCAAGTAAATTATGGTTGATTAATGCAAATAAAATGCATCTTGAGCGTAAAACGAAAATAACTATCTTTATACCCTGAGAAGAATATAAGTAAGATTAGTTAAGATGTATACTTTTTATTATCTGAAATATTAATTAATTGCAGATGAAATTAGTGGCTAGTTTTATCTCTTGATCAATTTTAACCAACAAGTGTTAAAATCAATATCGACGTATGGTTTTGGGATTGTTCCAGGAAAGTTCATGTACAAAAAATAAAGAAAACTCAAAATAAGATTCTGCGTAATGCTGTCGATCCACCTATGCGAATGGACTGACTACATCGTGACTAGAATATAAAGACAGTGGAAGAAGTTATTAAAGACTATCCAACAAAATAACACCGACGTCTACTGAGTCACGAAAACATTGAGGCATCAAAACTCCTCCATTCGACTGGAAAAATAAGATTAAAAACGAAGAAACCTTCTGACTTTCTGTAGTATGACTTATTTCCTAATTGAACTTTAGTGATCTCTGACGGTGGCCAAGTGTATCACAAAATCTATTGATTTGTATCTTGTTAATCTAACATTTATTACATGTATCGTAGTTGTGTTAATGAATAATTAAAAAAAATAAAAATTGCTTTGTTCAACATGTTTATGTAATGTAAAATGTTGGTTATATGTGTATATATTAATTTTAAGTCGTATGATAAAAATATGTAAAGAAATATTTGGAATTTGTGGAAACGTTTGTCTCTGCAGAGCTTTTTGACATTCATTCCGCAGTTTTTTAAAAGACTGCCCTTCCTCTAATTTGACCCTAATTACTTCCGACTAATGGTGATAAGGACTTTGATGAACGGGTGTAACGTTACCCATCACCGAAAGTGTAAAGTGTCATCGCAAGGAGAATTCGAAATTACAATAAATAGCATTTTAAAAACCCTAATTTTCTAAATTTTTACGTAAATTTTTAGATGAACTATAATGTTTGTAACCTGTTTTGTATTTTAATCATAATTTATTATTACCATTTCTTATTAAATTTTTGTTGTGATCGACTTTTCTTTTACTTTTGACAGAAATTTAAAAGCTTTTTTTACTTTATTCTTTTACTCATTTGCTTTCATTTGACTTATATTTTCTGGCATATAGAAGCATTGTTAAATCTTTAATGAAACGAATCATTTGTTAATATTTGAGAGCATACATGGAATTCAACTCTACACATATTGTCGTAAATATGTTTTAAAATAAAAAACACATTCAGAGAAAGATTTAAAACAGAAAAATGCATTAAAGAATTCATTTTTTCATGCACAATAGAAATCAATGAAGAATGTACGACCAGCGTTAGGATTAATTTATAAAGAAAACATTAATACCTAAAGCACAAAGGATTCCTCCAACTGTGAATAATGCAAGTACTTTAATGCTATAGGGATATTTTCCTCGTCCTCTGGATTCGTCTTTGGGTTGTGTATTTTTGCCTCAACCGCCTTTTCCGTTAATGGGCATGAATTATTTATCACGTTTCGATGTAAATGGAAATAAAAAAATGATAACATTAATGCATCGACCAACACCGTTCTTACTTTATTTAACTCTCTTCCATACATGATATCAGATATGTTCTTTTCGAATGCAAATTAAGAACAGAATTCACTATTTCTCCCAGACCGGGCAATTTTTTAGCTATAATAGCATTCGATTGCGCGTGAAATCGCATCTGTTTCTTTCGCCCCCTCCCTTGTCATCACTACTTTTACCAGCTAAGCTCCGATGCAACCAGAAATCGATACGAGTACGCCCGAGCGGGGCGCGTGCATTCAGCGAGTGGAGTCGCTCCGTTGCAGACTCTTCCGCTTCGAACCCCGCTGTGGTCCACGGACCGCATTCGCAAGCCACCGCAAAACTCCATCTCCGCTGTGGCATGAAACGGCAATGCATGGTTCTCCGAGTCAGAAGCTTATCGTAAGTGACCGAATAGGCAAAAGAAGATCGATTTTGGTGTGTGTTGCGATGATGTAATATGCTTGTCTTTTGTACTTCCTGCTTGTTTTGAAAAGTTTGTGTACAAAATTTGTAATTCATATGCAGTCGGATATTGCTCATATAATAGAAGTTTAAATGATTCTCCTTCTATATTTTTCCGTGGTGGGGAACTAAAACATGGATAATTGTGTAAACAAATTAAGCGTATCAATGTGTTATTCAACTAAAAAAATATTTTTAACTGTCGGATGATATGTATTATTTACTTATTTCACAAAATGTTTATCGCTTCCTGTCACATCTAACGTTCTTATCACCTTCTGAATGAGCGACTTCTTTCATGCAAATCATTCGAATGAGATTTAATATCCTGATGTCTAGTCTTCATTATTAAAGCAATCCCAGGTCACCCTAAAACCCGTGTTATGCTCCGTATTACCTACCTTTCGCGGAATTATCCACGATGCTTTTTAATGGATGTATATTCACGAAGTGAATTGAATGATGATCAATGGTAGGATGAAAGGATCCCAGGAAATTACCCTCGACTCCCCCCCCCTACGAATTCCAGAAAACCGATCGGCGTTTTCATTCTTACAAATCATTAGTTGAAGGTGGACGGGGTGTCTGCTTCATCAAAAGTTAGTGCCTTATTTTACGTGACTTACGTAAGGTTGTATTCTAAGTACTGGCAAGCGTGTAATTGTGAAGGGGGAGGGGGGCCAACCATAAGAAAAGCGTAACTAAAACTTGTTGATATTGATTGACGCTGAAATATTTGATAAATGGTCTGGAAGACCTGTCTTGGCAATTTCAGAACTGTAAGGTAAGTACAACGATGTGCATTTGTGACGAGTCAGCGTGTAACGGAGTCAGTAGGCCTGCAGCGGAAGGGAGGATGGGGACGTGACGAGCGGACGTGAGGGTGGGCTGAGGATGTGGAAGTGACCGAATGGCGAGAGCGTAGGAAGCGGCAGCGTTCTGCGGCGGAGGGGAAGGGGGCAGAGGCAGGGCAATGAGTGAGGCTTCGGCAGTGACTGCGATGGCGAGGGAAGAGGCGATGGTAGCAGCGTAAGTGAGGAGATGACTTCGGTCGAGATAGTGGCTCTATTGTGGCAGGAGCGGTGGGGGTGGAGCTGAACATTCTCTTCGGTGGGCAAGCCAGGTGACGGAGGCCGGGGCAGTGACTGCGATGGCGAGGGAAGAGGCGATGGTAGCAGCGTAAGTGAGGAGATGACTTCGGTCGAAATAGTGGCTCTATTGTGGCAGGAGCGGTGGGGGTGGAGCTGAACATTCTCTTCGGTGGGCAAGCCAGGTGACGGAGGCCGGGGCAGTGACTGCGATGGCGAGGGAAGAGGCGATGGTAGCTGCGTAAGTGAGGAGATGACTTCGGTCGAGATAGTGGCTCTATTGTGGCAGTAGCGGTGGGGTGGAGCTGAACATTCTCTTCGGTGGGCAAGCCAGGTGACGGAGGCCGGGGCAGTGACTGCGATGGCGAGGGAAGAGGCGATGGTAGCAGCGTAAGTGAGGAGATGACTTCGGTCGAGATAGTGGCTCTATTGTGGCAGGAGCGGTGGGGGTGGAGCTGAACATTCTCTTCCGGTGGGCAAGCCAGTGACGGAGGCCGGGCAGTGACTGCGATGGCGAGGGAAGAGGCGATGGTAGCAGCGTAAGTGAGGAGATGACTTCGGTCGAGATAGTGGCTCTATTGTGGCAGGAGCGGTGGGGGTGGAGCTGAACATTCTCTTCGGTGGGCAAGCCAGGCGACGGAGGCCGAGGCAGTGGGTCCGCGGGCGATGGTGGTGATGATGACCAGGGGGCACGAAGGGGCGGAGGAGGGCGGGAGAGGGCGGCAGAGGGCGGGGGAGGGCGGGGGAGGGCGAGGAGGGCGTGGGAGGGCGTGGGAGTGCGTGGGAGGGCGTGGGAGGGCGTGGGAGTGCGTGGGAGGGCGGGTGAGGTCGGAGGAGGGCGGGAGAGGGTGGGAGAGGGCGGGGGAGGGCGGGAGAGGGCGGGAGAGGGCGGGAGAGGGCGGGAGAGGGCGGGGGCTGAATTATTTTCAAGAGAGGGCAGAGGCGGAGACGTGAGCGTAGTCGGGAGGCGAAGACAGTGGCTGTGTAGAGGGCAGGGCGTGGGCGTGGCTAGGGGCGGAAGCGGCGGCAGGGTGAAGAGAGAGCAGGAGCTGGGGCATTGTCGGCGCCCGAGGCAGTGGCTGTGTAGGCGCGGGCAAGGGGGGGTGGGCGTTGGCCGGGGGGCGGGGCCTAGCTGTGTCGGCGGAGGCGGACGGGGGCGCAGGTGCGGAAATCAGCGCGCGCCGATGCGGTCGCCGCGACTTATGCAGGAGCTGCTGTGTATTCATGGGCGGCTGCTCGTCGCCTCATGTTTAGTTGAAGAGGCCGGCGCGTCCCTCGCCCTTCGCCCGCCGCAGCCCCCTCCTCCTCCCTCCCCTCCTTCCTCCAGCTCTGCTCCGCAACACATGTTGTGATGAGCTGCTCCGTCATTGCCAACAAGCCTGCGTTGTGAACGTGGAATATTCGCGCCAGACAGCGACCGATAGCCGATTTGCGATCGTTACATTGATCTAAACAAACACATTAGATATCGTGATCTTCTTTGTTTTTATTGATTCTATTCATTTAGTACTTCATTAATCTTAACATTTTCTTTCTCTAGGCCTTCTTTATTTAATTTGCAACTTGTATGGAAATGCATAGCTCTCTAATTCGTAACCAAAGCCAGTTACTCGTAGTTTTCGTTCTGATCACCATGCGTTCTTTATAGAGATCGAGATACAGTAATGTAGATATTAGAGACTAGATATTTCAAGTCTAGGTCACTTGTGCTTTATTCTTGTTGTGCTGTGATGTCTCTTCTGTAAGCTTCTGGCCTCACGAAAGTGGAAGAATGTGACTGAATCGTAGGCAATGATTGAATTAATAATAAGGGTCGCCAATTCACAAGAAGTGTTTTCATTATTGGAGATCGCATCACAATCTATGCGTTTCTTTCTTTGCCGGACTGAACAATTTCGGGGTGCTTAATAGTCAGAAAATTACCATATTAATTTTACCAAACATTTTCTCAGAATTTTTCCGTCGGCCGCGGATGCGATAGCCACATTGTATTTTATAATCTTGGAAGGCACGAATAAATAAAAAATGGCCGAAATAGAAAGCATGATGTGATTGATGATCAGTCAGTTAGTTCACCTATCATGATACCACGAAAAATAATATTTTGAAGTTCAATATACCAACAATTCCTTTCTCAAACATTGTTCCCAGCTACCTCTTTCAGTAACTTAAACCAGTGTTACTTTGCACTCTCTCCCTCCCTTCTTCAATTATTCTATCATTTCCTACCTCCTTCTCTCCCTCCCTCTACCTCTCCCTCTCTTTCTGTCTCCATCTCTCCCTCCATCTCTCTCTCCCTCTCCCCCCCATCTTCCTATTCTAACTTTAAAATATTGCTCATTTCACACTCAATCCGTCATGTATTTGCGGGATCGGTGGTATAACGGTTAGTGTATCGAACTGTTGTGCCCAAGTTTGCTGGTTCAAACACATCAACGCCGTGGATATTAAGTGCGAAAAAAGTATTCGTTCCTTATAAGGGAGAAGTAAAGCTAGATATCCCATGTAGTAGATTAACTGCAAGTAAAAGATTATTAAGCCTAAAAATGGCCTCTGAGCTAAATTACGAAAACAACCTGTTTCGTTGCACCGAGTAATATTTATTATTTCTGCAGGTATGTTTAAACAACCTGGCAGCAGAACACTAAAATTTACATATTATAATTAGGAATATTAATACAATGTAACTTTAAATTATTTTAAAACATAATATTCATAATAATAATAATAATAATAATAATGTGTTAAAAACGTTAACTATAAGAGCAATAATAACAATAACAACATTAACTTTACTTTTATGACTGACATGCACAGTTATATTTTAAACTATTAAATACACGACTTTTTAATGACACTGCTCTTTACTTCAGTTCACAACACTTGCACTTCACTTCTCTTTCTATTTCTATATTGCAATACATTTCACAACTCGGCACCACACTTCAATATAATACTACTTTCAATATAATTGTATATTTAATAAAGCAACGAATTTAATAGTAATTATTAAGATACTAATAATAACAATAATACTAAAATAACTGTTATAATAAGTCTAACTTACTAAATTAATAAAGTTTACAAATATCATTAGTTAATTTACTTTTAAATTACCTAATAATATTTGTGAACTTGGTAAAAAGGGTGAGAGGAGCGTAACGAAATTTGCGTTAAAAGACTATCTATATTCTTCCTTCTCTTCCTGTGTCTTCTTTCACCTTCTTTATTTCATCTTCGCTCGTTCCTTCTCTCTGCTTCCATAACTCTTTATCCCCCTTTCTCCCCTACCTGGGTGGCGGACCGCTCGCGTCAACCTGGCATCCGTGCGCGCTTGTGAATGCGTGCGTTTGAGCGCGCACGTGCGTGCGTGTGTGCGTGCCCGGGTCTGCGCGCCACAGGTGCCTGCGAGCGGCCGGCGTGCGTGCGTGCGTGCGTACGTGTATGGGAGTGGGGTGAGAGAGCAGACCGGCCCGCGCACAGTGCTTCACAATGACAAAGGAGTGGAGATAATTTAGCAGATTCAACGTGGTTTATTCAGGGTGCTTTAAAACAGGCCAGACTCATATGATTGCGTTTATTTTCACTTATCAACTAATGTGTATAAAGAACGTTGGCAAATTGACTGAAGTCACGACAGCTGACATCTTTTTAATTTGAGACAACTTGTGCAACTGCCTGTACTTAATTAGAAGAGTATTTGGAAAATAAGGATAATAATGATAAATGTACACACATTTGATAGGGAAAACACATTTGATGGGAATGGACACACATTTGATGAGAAGGGAGGGGAGTGCAGTGTAGTGCAGCGCAGTGAAATGAAGTGAAGATAAGTGATGTGGAGTGAAGTGTTAGAAAAGCTATAAATCAACTTATAGTTGACTCAAAATCAATCTCTAATTCTAATTGTAATTATATTTGTAAATATTCGTAATAGTTTTGTAATTGTTGTATATCTAGTTGTAATAATGTTTGCCACCGAGCATTAGCTCAAAGCGAACTTTAATAAATGTATCTATCTACCTAAAACTGTTCATTTTTTCGTCATGCCATCTACCTTCCAGTAACTGCACCCACACAAAACTACATTATTTCTTACGGTCGTTACTTTTATTGCTGACAGATTCTGAAATTTTGTCTACTGGCTGAATATGTACTGGTTTTATATCTATTTTGACCTTAAAATTGAAACCACAATTTCAACTTTAAAAGTACTGATAATTTATTTAAATTTCATTATTTCTGACACCAATAGCTAGAATAAAAAAAAAACAGAGGAAAGTGGGCTTGCATGCTAAGAAAATATGTCGAAATGTCTTAGTCGAGCTGATGTAGCACAGAGTCAGTTTTGACGCTGTCTCTGCGGTGACTCTGATTGGGAAGTCTTAGGATCCGAATCCCAGTGGTAGCGTATTTGAATACTAGCTATAGAGCTATTTTAAATTCAGACGCTGACTGGAAGAGAATTCTAGTGGGTGTCTGTTCTGATTGGAAGTTTTCCGTAGTTCTCCTACTCAATACTCATTAGCTGAATGCCAGAGCAGTATCTTAACAAATGAGCCAAGTACCGCGCACTTCTGCTCCTCGTGTTTGTTCTATACTTTCCTTCTCGCGCGCACACTTAGACACACACACACACACGTACTGCACTGCTTAACGTGTCGGGAGACTACTCGGAAACTTACATCGTTTTATCCGGGGCAGTGTTCTCTGGAGGAGATACCTGGATAGGAATACCGGTCGCCGCCGAATCTAAGCAGGGGAGGAACACCGCCACCTTCCGGGATAAAACATTGTCTACACTAACGGAACTAATGGACGAGCAGTGGGACATGCCCGGCATCATCAATCAACCAATGGAAACACCTTTTCGTGTTTCGGCTGTTGGAGCCACTGCGCGGCGCGGCGCGGCGCGGCGTGTGTGTGTGTGTGGAGCGATGCACCGCGTTGTAAGCGCAGTAGCTCGCAACGTGACGCACCCCGTGTACTGCAGCGCGTGGCGAGCCCGCCGGCTCCGGGCCACAAGCGGCGCGTGAGCGACGGCCGCGTGCGACAGTCGCATGCAACCTGCGCCGCCGGCATGTCGAGGCAACGCCGCCCGCCGGTTGGGATTACAGCGACGGACGCATGCGGTGGTTGGGTGGGTGCGGGGTGGATTATGGTCATTATACGAATATTCGATTGGTCAATTCGGTCGAAGAGATTTGCATTTGGAGGGAGGGCGGGCAGTTAAACTTTTCGCCGGCAGAAGTTTAGGCTATTAAGCCTTGTAATGAAACTGGGCTGTAAATGTTATCTATCTGGATTCATCTGTGAATTTATCATTAGCAGAAGTACAAGTACGTTATTCATGATGCACAGTTGTATTAAAATCTTCTGGACATCGAATTCTGCGCATAATTTTCTCTTATTTGACTTTGAAATGAGCTGTCAAGGCACCTGAAAAATCCTTAACCGTCTAAAATTGGGAAAGTGCCATTATATACTTCACGTGGTTATGTACTTTGTGTTAGACAACAGGAATTACCTTGAGAGCATTTACTTCAGACCAGCGTTAGCTTTATAAGAATTCATTGCATTATTAACAAATATAAGAAATTTGGTTGATATACCCTGAATTACGTCAAGTTTTAAGTTTCTCATTTTGCTTACTCTAACAACGCAAAACAATCGTTTTTCCGCAACATAAGTATGACTGAACGTTGTTTTCACAAATGAACCCTTTTTTGCTTTTTCTTGGGTTTCTCCTCAGTGGCTGTAGCATATTCACAGGCCGTTTTTGACTTCACAGGAATATTCAGTGATTTTACGACCTACTGTTATGGTCTTCGCAAAGTTATTAGCCATAAAATGGCCGAGAAGTTTCATATCCGTCTTCTCCTTTTGCCTGGAACCCTACAGCAATAACTCGCACCTTATTGGTCGTATTCTTTACTATTTTCACCGCGCCTTTATTTGTGTGTTTTCATGTGTATTCGATTCCTCTTAACTCATTAAAAATAAAATAGTTGCGAATGAGGGATTTGCTGTAGAGAATGTTGTTCGGAAATAGTTAAACAATGTTTAGATAACCTCAGTGATAATTCTTATGGTACAGTGAATAATGTATTACAGTTTTATTATAAGTTAGAATATCACAAGCGCCTGTTTTGCAATTTTGTAAAGGAATATTCAAAGTACAGTCGACTATGGATATAATGAACTCGGATATAGTAATTAATCGGTTATAGTGAACTGAAATCACTTGTTCCGATCCACCTGTTTAATTACGCACTAAACCTGGTCAACCTCATAATCAGATGAAACATATTCAACTTCAGAACTACCCCTATCAAATTTAAAACAAACAAGATTAAATTGTGACCAATCAGATTCAAATCGAAAAGAAACGCAATCAAATCAAGACTTATTACCTCCATCCATATTGAGACGAAACAATAACAAAATGAAAAACAATTAGGCAATTGATTTAGTGGACAATAGGAAAAAAACTAGGGTAGTGATCAAAGTTCTCCTATTTCTCCTGGTGATTGATTATGCTATATATTAAGAAAATGTAAGTGATCAGCATTAGCAATAAATCCGTACTGTATTTAATAATAATGAATAACGGAAGGGTTTGGCAAACCATTCGGTGTGAAGTAGTCTACTGCATACATAGAAATGACGAATCAAAATAAAAACAAGCCACGTGCTGGAAATGGAAGCCGATGAGTGAAAAATAAAATAGAAGAGCATCATTAATTAATGATTTAATACATAGAAGAAAATCCCAGGTCTACATCAAAAGAACGTCAGCGAAAATTCTAAATTAAACACAAACTCTGAGTTTGCACGAAATATTTAAGGAAACATTTAAATGGATTATTGAACACTTTTGAAGATATTCTGAGAGAACTAGTGCCAATAAAATTGAAATAAAATGTCGTGAATATGTACTTCAGTTGCTCAATTTCCAAGCAGAAAACATTAGTCTTAAATTATGACGGAACCAACTTCAATTTATTTCTTTCACGAAGACAAGGGCGATTTAAGAAAAGAAGTCATTGTAGCTACAATTTGGCAGATGGTAGAGGGTCTAATGTACACGTTACAGGATGCATAGGAAATATTGGTACAATTCATCACGAAGTAAAAAGACATGTATTCAAGAGGGAAAATTCAAAGATGTTGGCCTCCAGATTAGAATATGTTCAAGTTATCTCTGGAACTTGTCGCGAGCAATGCGACTTGTTTTCATAACAAATATTTGTGGAAAATTAAATTAGCAATCATTACTTCTTAAGGCAAAATGTACGTATATCCCTATGTTCAATCCGACTGAACGTGCCTGGTCATGCTTTAAATACCCTTTGTAGAAAAATTTATCAAAAAATTGCCACGAATTATAACTGATAATATGAATGGTGTTTCCCAACAGAAGAAAATAAGCATTGGTCGCTCTCCGGCAAAAGCAAGGTATTGCATAACTTATACTGTAATTATGTCTGTATTTACGGCGACGACACATTAGCACCAATTTCATACTTTGTAATGTTCCTTTTATTTCATGCTACTGGGTAGACCCTTACCTTACAAAAAATGGAAGTGAGCATTCTCTGCGCTTCGAATGCCGAGACAGGTCGGGACGTCGCCCGCTAAACCCCAGAAGTCCTGAGCGATTCTCGATTTTCGGCGCCTGCCCGTGGGCTGGGCACCTCCCGAAAAACCCGCGTCGCCCACGCTAGTGTAGAGCTGCTTGCAAAATGTTTGACAAGATTGCAGAGAGAATTCCCACTAGCCAAATCCATGCTCAAAGTATATCCATACTCTTTACTTCAAAGCATCGCTCACAGCGACGATGATTCTGATTGAAATAAGTCTCTGTCGAGAATACACTTTCACGTTTGACACCACGTAAAGTTCCGTGCCCTCGGACAACAGAAGAGCTATTAGGCACCTATATTTCAGCACTAATGCAAACATTGTATCTCAAACAGTGCGGTAATTGCAAACCATTACATTTTGAGCCATTTCAGTAATGCTAATGAAGTTAAAACTTTATTAGGAGTTCACCGTGGCACCTTCAACTCGTGTCGCGTGCCATTTGCGTGCTTGCGTGAAATGTGACAGACTTTCCTATGCATGTGAGTGCATATTCCACATGATCCTTCATGTTTTTGACGTGTTAACGTATTCCACATGATCCTTCCTGTTTTTGACGTAAATGAAATATTCTGAACTCTATTCTAAAATAATCTCTAGCAAAATTCTCTCTTTTTTATAAAAATCAACTGCTATTCAAGGCATTTTTGTTTTACGCAAATACAAGGAAGTTGTTATTATTAGCTCTGAAATATAAATTTGATTTCTCTTGGTTGCAGGTGAGTTTCACTGACTGCTGAGTCTCCATTGTCTCCTGTATGTGAGTAGGAAAGTCGCTAGTTGCTAGAACTATGAGCCTATGGTTAATTTGCATCACGTAGCAAGAACACAATCTATCTTTTCAAGAAAATAGAAGTATTTTGATTGCAATTGAGTACAAAAACACACCAACTATACACGGCAACCAGGAATGTTTTCAAAATAGTTCCATTTTGAGAAAAAAATATTTTAAAGGAAGGAACGGGGTGGCGAAAGAGCATGGCGATCCTGAAGGACTCAGCAACACCTTCACTTAGCATAATATAATTATTTCTGACATCTCATCTACATGTATAATTGAATGTAGGAAATCTTTGAGATGGAGATTCAAATGAAGATTTGCGGGTAAATATCACTGGTTATTTTGAACTGACTTTGCTTAAGAATGTGTGTATCACAGGGTGCAACAACGGAAATATCTATCTCTGTCATGTCAAAATCTATACTACTAGTCACTAGTCTTTTTACCAAATAAACAGTTTAATCATCTGTCAGCTGTAGTTATGTTATTTATATCTCTTGAGTTGGAATATAATTAATGTATTGCGATAATGGCATTTTTATGAATAAGATTTTGATGGTAGATAAAATATTACTAATTTACAAATATTTTGAAGGGTTCATTTATATTTTAAATAACTTATAATTTTTACGTGCTCTTATCAGTTCAGAAGAATACGCTTCTGGTAAGAAATATAATAGCATGATTGTATCTTTCATGTTTTGTCGCATCCTAATGGAAGCTGTCTCCAAAAACAGAATCTAAACAAAAATAGTGTTACAAGTTTCTCTTTTGTCAATGAAAGTGCCAACAAATCAGTGCTCATTTTTCTTGTTACACTACCAATTATTTTTTACAAAACTAACACTGAAATACTTATTTGAAGCGTAACTGAAATTATTGATCAAAATTATAGTTTTAATGGAAACAAATCCTCATTCCTCAAAGGTACATCATTAACACACATTCGACAATGCAAAACTCTATTCCATGCACACCTAGAAACTCTACTTAACAATGAAAAGTTTTGCTGATTGTTTTAATCTGCTGTGTCGCGGGCGGCTTTCCCTTGTTGCATTGCAATGGGAAATCTCCCGAAATATTCTAGCAAAAGAAGTACGGGAAAATTGAATTCGCAAATTCTAAAATTTGCAAAACGATTCAGATTTTAAAAAAATGTAAATGACCATTTTTAAAAGAACGGTTATTTTAGAATATATTTTATTTTAAAAAATCTCTATCATCAAACTTGTATATTAATTATTGTAGTTGTAGGAAGGCTCCAAAAAAATTACTTTTGCAATTTTGGAAAATTTAGGGATGTCAACGATAATGCCCTGTCAGATAAGTCATATTTAAAGCTTCTTTTGCTCTCTCAGAGAAAAAAATATTAGAGTTATTTTTGAAAAAAAATGAAAATGTTGAGGTTCGATGTATAGTACCCCCAAAAATCAAAATAATCGTTTCAAAATCAACGGACCGTCAGTCAGATCCATGAGTCAGATCGGTCAGGGAATTTCAGTTTTGCTGAAAATTCTGGGTACCCTTTGACCGCTAGGGTTGTTCACAGACGGACGGACGGACGAATGTTTCGCCGTTAATCAATTGTTTGGTATCAAGGATTAACCAAACGTGGATTCTGAATAAACGTCGTGCTAGAAGTAATTTACTACATATAGTGTAATTAATTTACTTCGAACAATCTCGTTGGAGCGCAAAATGCATCTACATTTTAAAATTCTTCAGGGTCTGCATGCGAGGGGTTTGGACGTCAAATGCAATACAAACCTATTCAGCGACGGATGCCGGCTATATGAGACTTCAGGGGTGGGTAGTTTTTGTTCAGCGACAATGCAAGGTTTTACTGACTTTAATTAATTGTTTCACATTAAATTCATTGTAAAGCAACTCTTGAAGGTGACGGATGCGATTTTATGTAATTTAAGTAAACTAGAAATTATGAGCAAAAATAAACATTTCATGACAGGTGATCTAATGCATGAGCCTTCTGTCTAGTGAATTTAAACAGTCCATTTAACGTACTGGGCAAGTAATAATGGATTCGGTGTACTTATATCGACCTGCGGTTACCACTCTCTAGCAATTGGACGTCGACAGGTTTTGGCGCAGTCTGGTTGGTATGCGATGGTGTCGGATGGCGCCCCGATGTTACGGCAAAGGTGGGTAGTGCGTATGGCGCCACGTCGGTTCCTGCTTTAGTAGCTGTCTCTCATTCCCCAATTAATGGGCTGCAACCACCAGGCTCGCCCGGAAGATCAGGTTTGTTTGGAACATCAGGTTCGTTTGGAAGATCACGTTTGTTTGGAAGATCAGGTTCGTTTGGAAGATCAGGTTCGTCGGCAAGGCCTCGTTTATGCGCCTATATAGCAAATGCGGGCGCCGTTATAGCAAATGCGGGCGCCTGGCATACACAGGAGAAGGCTGGTACACGCCGCCTTCTCGTGTTATTCCGACAAGTATCGCTTAATGCTGCCGTAACTGTTAGGCAGCAGCTTCAGGTGATATAACTGGCAGTTGTTAATTCGCGATATTTTGCAAAGTTCTGTCTGGTGTGAATGTTCCGAGCGAAGTCGTTAATGGTCCTGTCCGAAGTGTTCTTTTTGTAGATTTTGATTGAAGCGAAGATTCCTACCTGGATGCATGTTGCGGCCAAAGTGGTTGAAATATCTGACCGAAATGTAGTTACAACGTCGTGTTCTGAGTAAATAAAGATGAAGGATGAATCATCCTCACATTTGGATTTTGTAGCTTTTTGATAAGAAATAAGTTGTAATCCTCCATTGATCTTCATTCAGTGTTCTAATTTATGACCATAATTAAAGATGCAATTTTTCCTGTCTGCGGCAACCCATAGCAATTGGTAGAAAACAGAACTTTTTCAACTCTTAATCTCAGTTTATATGGGAAGCGGGTTGCCGTTATATTTCCCTTTAATCCCTCCCTTACCGTTATGTTTCCCAAAAAGCAAGGCTGGAAAAGGACGCGCGACGTGTCACTAGACGGGTGGTTGGGGTGAAAATGAAAAATCACCCGGAGTTCATCTGCAGCCGTCACCTATTCCATGTTACGAGGCGCGGAGGCCATTGCAAGTGAGAAGATGGTGGCGCCGAACTCTCTCCAGCCCTCGTTCGCGAATTGCTCGGCGAGCAGCGTTTGATGCGCTGCCCCAGTCGGGGCGACACGGAGGCACGTGCGGGTACTTATGCAGCGGCGGCGGATCGGTGCAGACGGAGCGGGGCCATGTAGAAAGCCGCGGTAATGGAGAGGCGACACGAAATTGAGAGGCGCGGCGCAGATGGGCTGGGAAGAGGCGGTGGACTGCGGTGGGGTAAGGCGCATAAAGATGAATCGGAACAGTTGAAGCAAGAGAGGTATCTAGATGTTTTAAAGCGGGGTAAAATGGAAAGGGATGATTGGATGATAAATAGAGGGGAAATTTAGGGCTCAGAGATGGGGATGAGGGAAGTAGGGGTGGAAAAGAGGGAATGAAGCTGGTGAGAAAAAAGTGTGGGAAGAAGAGGGGTATGAGTTATAAAAAAGGATATGGGGGGGAAGAGAAGGGTAATTAGAGGATGGGAACTGGCTTAGGTGGCTCAGGGCATCTGTTTATGTCATTGCAGTGCCTATGACCGATAGATTCAACGGATTGAGTCCCGACGGCACAATGTTCTACTCTAGCTACAACTACACGCTACCACGCATGTCTATAGACCAGTAGGAAGCTTAGAGCTTGTCCCGGCAGGGCTGGTGCCCAGTTGGTTGGAGGTACCTGGTTGGAAAAAACCACGCAATCCGGTGTGTAGGTGGGTACAGGATCTCGCCATCCAGCGGGAAAGGTCATCGCCATCTCCGGAAGAAGACGCATGCACTACACTTATGGGACTAATGACTTTAATAGTTGACGCGCCGGGAATCACTAATCAATCAGTCAATTAGGGGATGGGCGGAATAGCAAGAAGGCGTACATGCAGGGGCATGCAGAAAGGGGGCGTGTAAGAAACGGGGAAATAAAAAGAGCGAAGGAGTCGTACGGATGCAGAATGTTTGGCAGCGTCCGAATCAAGCGGTTGCAGGAGGCCGGTGGGTGGGGTGAGGGTGGGTGGTGGGTGGGTGGGTGGGTATGTAGGCGTGGATCCATAATGGCGGCGCCAGTAAAACGCACCTGCGTCTCGCCCGCGCGTCCGCCCGGCGCCCTCGCGCGCGATCTGAAGCGGCTGTACATCACGACGACCGCGCCATCGATCCGCGAGCGCGCACGCCCCCCCTCCCCACCCCCGCCGCCCCCGCTCCCCTCCCACCCAATCGGACGCGCACGCCCGTCACGCCCAGTGCACGCCCGCGCCGCCGACGCCTACGCGCGCACTCCACGCTCAGAGAGATTTTTGCTCCCGGCTGTTACTATGATGTCACGTCACGTCAAGAGGGTTTTCCTGGTACTAGGAGTACTGCAGGTTTACCTATTTAGGTTTGAAAGGATGTTTGGATTGATTGATTTTTTCGTGTTTCCGGGCGCGTCAACTGCTTTGGTCATTAGTCCCGTTAGTGTAGTGCATGTTTTTTCTCGGGAGACGGCGGTGATCTTCCCACGCTGGATGGCGAGATCCGGCGCCGACCTACCGTCGGCTACTGGGGTTTCCCGCTAACCAGGACTCTCCCACCAGCGGGGCACCACCCCAGTCGGGACACGCTCTAAGCTCCCGACCGGTCTTCCGAAATATGTGGTAGTGTAGTGTATGTTAGTGTAAGTGTGTGTGTAAGGGGAGAGGATAGGACAAGGAAGAGGAAAGACAGATCTCTCGCGGTCCGTGGCCTGTTTGTTAGAGTACTGCTCCGGCATTCAGCTGGTGTCGATCGAAGAAACCACGGAAAACTACTGATCAGAGCAGCCGGCCGCTAGAATTCTCCTCCAGAGAAGAATGTTTGGAATATTCTTGATTTAGCATTCTATGTTTAATATCCACTGTCATGGCTTTCTGGACTGTTCTGTTCATGTAACGAGTATTTGGAGATGGTCTTATTATGTTGTGGGAAATGGGGTGAAGTGTGTGTGGCAAGTGTCTGCTTCTACCAGGTACATCGAGCTGAGTTGTTTGCCCTGTTTCCTTGGCCTTCTTCGGGGATTGAAACGCTCGGGAGTTCTGACATGCTGATCAACCTTGCGTCGAAAAGACTTCCATCAATGACGGAAACGATAAATGAGCTTACAACGCAACATTTTCTCGAGAGTTAACAGATGACTTCGCGAAAGACCACGACTTCAATACTTTTGTAAAGAGATTTTTTGCTCCTCCAGTTTCAGATAAATTTTTGTCGTCAGCTGTCGGGACAATACTGTCATGCCCTGGTTAGCCAACGTTTCTAGCATCATTATATAGAGTCCTTTAAGACAGACATGACGTGTAAGTCGTACCAGCATGTCAGTTCTAAAAGTAATGCCGCTCAGTTCACCACATCTCGTTTCCAGGATATTTAGAATATTGTAAAAGATGTCTCTCGCTAATGAGGCAGGTGTCGTCTAGGTATCTATTCTTTTATTACTGAAGAACTTTTTAAACGTACTTGTTAAAAGTTTTGGAACGTTTTACAGGATAGAAATTACTACAGAGCTTGTTTCCCTGCATCTCTGTACTATTCTCTATCTTTCAGACTCCTACCATCTCGTTATGCGACACGGCGACATGTCCTTGCATACGAGCTGAACTTAGCCACCATGTGATGACTTTCCAACATCGTCAGGATGTTAGAGTTTTGCTTTTATAGTTAAATGACTGCACGACATTATTAATTTAAAGTTTGTTAAAAATATTTTATTATTTTACCTGTGAAATATTTTTCTAGCTGATGCAAAATATTTTGAGTAATTAAGTAGCATGTCATATCTTCTTATAGCAATGTCCTTGTAATAATACTATATATCTCAATATCCTCTTTGAATATAATTTTTTTTTACCATTTACAAGATTGCGTTATATTTCTCATTTCAAAATATCTCACTCAGTATCCCCTAAACATCTAATTTGTGCACTGATTTGAAAAGCAAAAGAACGGTATCACTTTAAGCAAAATATTAGAGAATGCAGTTCCATCTAGAAGGAAAAGAACTAACATGACAATAATTGTACTTACGTTACCAGCCCATGAGATGAAACTAGGATACTAGGACGCTGGGCTCTGCGACTGTGCATCCCAAAAACGTACTGTACTGTGTTCCAGATTTACGGATAAAATCTATCGCTGTAAGAGGCTTGTTGAATATCGGGTCTCCCGATCACTTATTTTCCAATTTTCTTGGTCCCTTGTAGGGCGGAGAAAAAGTGAGGTCCTCCTCTTGGCTTTCGGTTGGCTGGGAGGCGACGCGGCGGCAGCGACGAGACGCGGCGGATGCGACGCAGCGGCGGGGGGGGGGGCGCGGGTGTAGGCGACTGGAGGGGCAGGGCCGGGGACAGAGGCGAGTGGCGAAGCCGGGGGTGCGCCGGGTGGCGAGGCGGGGGCGGGGGCGGGACCGCAGGCAGGGCGAGTGGCGAGATCGGGGAACGGGACCGGGTAAGGGACTGAGGACGGAGGCGCGGTCAGGGGCGGGGCCGGTGTCTGAGCGAGTGGCGGGGCAAGGGGCGCGGCAAGTGGCGGGGTGGGAACGGGGCCGGGGGCGGGGTGATGCCGGTTTCGGGGCCGGGTAAGGGACTGGTGGTGTGGTCGGAGGCGGGGCCAGGGGCGGGGCCGGCGGCTGAACGAGCGGCGGGGCAGGAGGCGCGGCGGGTGGCGAGGTGGGGACGGAGCCGGGTTGGGGTCCGGTGACGGACCCAGAGGCGGGGCGAGTGACAGTATAGGGGGCGGGAGTAGCGGTGAAGGTCGGGAGTGAGCGGGTGCGTGACCTGGTTGCGGACCCGGTTCGGGACTGGGGCCGGGGCGGTGGCGGGGGCGGGGCCGGGGGCGGGGCCGGGGGCGTGGCCGTGGCGGAGGCGAGGGCGCGTGTGCGGGGGCGCAATCGTGCGAGGGCGTCGGGGTGCGCGGGCGGAGGCGAACAGGTGGTTGCGGGTGCCGCGCTGCATCCCAATGTGTTGCACTTCCCCTCGCCCCCCTCTCCACGCCCTTGCAGTATTCCACCCCGATTTGTCCCGCCATTCTGAGCTGCTACCCTAGTCACGCTCGGCGTGGGCTCTCCCTTCTTCCTTGCTTCTCTTTCTCTCGTCTCCTGCCTCGTCCCACACGGCTAGCTCTCATCTCGCCTGCTTTGTCCTGCTGTACTTCTACCTTCATCGAGTCTCCCAACTCGTACCGATCTACCCTCTCCGCCCTCCTTGTTCCACTCCTATCTCAATACCTGCTTCACACCTCCCACCTCGCTTCACTCTTTGCTTAAGTCCTCCTCTCGCTTCTGTCCTCATCGTGACTACTTGTCCTATCTTTGTTTCGTACTTTCATTTCATCCTCTGTGTCCGTGTATGTCCATTCTCCACTCTTTAGTCACATCATTCCTATCCAGTTCTGCTGGCCTCCCCCTTTTTTTGCTCCTTCTTCCTCACCACATTCTCCATGCTTCATAGTCAGCTGGCTATCCTCGCTTCACCTCACTCACTTCTCTGTTCTCGTTCCACATTCACCTCCGTCTCTGTTCAGCACCCGTACTCTGCATTTACTTCTCTCTTTTCGCTTTGCTCATCGTTATATCTTCATACTGACCTTTTCGTACGGATAAGTTATGTTTTGCAGTTGTCGGTACTGAAGATTAAGTAATCTGCGACATCATACAAATAATTAGTGCGCAACTATTTTCCGAAGGGGATATATTAGACATTGCTGTATGCATTAATGGTGTATAATTGGTTTGTTAAAATATAAATATTTGTTAGTATTTTAACAATTTAACGTATTCAATGCATTTTCAAATTTATAGTCGGGTACTTTTATAAATGTTATATTCAAGCCTATGAGTTCTCACTTGCACATCAACCATTGAATTCTACATAAAGAGAAAAAACATGAAAACAAACCAAGAAGGCTCAAAAAAAAAGTATGATATACTTACGTAAAAATGTGGGCGATCGAATTATCCATGATTGCATCGTACCACTTAGTCTATTTTTAAAATGATAGCAAATTATGACAGTGCTATTATTGGTCGAAGATACAAATACTGTATAATTTACAGAAAAAAGTTTTGAAATTCATCGAATTTCTTGTTGAATATTCATATCAAGGAAAAAAATGAATTATTATCACATATCACTATACAAGGTTTTTAAAGAAAATCACGATTGGGTGATGTTCTCTGTTGTATAGATATTAATAGTATGTTTTCCTGGAAGAAGGAGTTAAGAATGATTTATAAAAAGATATTTTTAAGTGTAAAAGTATCATCAGTAAACAAATCACTAAATACTAGATCTTAGACTGCTGTGGTACGTTTTGCATCAATGTTATTGCTACACACATGGCGTAAATTACTCAAAGAAAAGATGTAACATGCAAAGGCAGACCGGCGCACACAATGAAACGTCTGAATTTTTTCAGCATCCACGTAACTTCTGGGGGCTTGCTCTGTTATAAGGGGAACGTATGCACAATATGAATAAAAGCTCTGAGCCACGCGCCAGCTGGCCCCTATCCAAACTCATACAGAAGTATATTTTTGAGAAATCACGTGAGTGTTACTAGTGTGAAAGGTTTTAATATTTATGGTACCTACCAGTGGGTTGGACTGCGGAAATGTTGGACGCACAATGTGATAATAGGTCAATACTTTTTTAAAGTTCTTGCCTCTCTTAAAATCAGGTAAGGTCAGGTCCGCGAGGTACTATTGTGATATTCTACTACACATTTCACTGGTAATTACACAAAGAGTCGAATACTCGAAATTCAAACATTCTTTCGCTCCAAACACTGAAATCAACTCTATGTGGTTAACTAGTGAATCTTGGTGGTGTGAGTCGGTGGTTTTGAGGCAGAGTGAGTCAAGTATTAGCTGATTAATGGACTTCATGCTTGTAAGGCAGAGTGAATAAAACCATTTATATTCAGTCTGTGTCAGTGTTTTAAAAAGTAACTGTGTGGATGGTGTAGCTTTTATAGATGACTCGATTAGTACATCATTTCAAAATGTGTATCTTCATAAGTTATTAGTCAAAGCTTAAAATGGCAACAGGATAACAACGTATTAGATGTGCTGTTATAAGATGCATTTTCGGTGGTGATGATTTTGCTTATGCGCTATGTTTCGCTGATATCTGGACTACAGGTGTTGTAACACATATTTACTTTGAGACAATGTATGTAGTAATGATTAGTATAATTTGTATTCAGCAGAGGCTTAATAATTTACATGAACCTCTGGAAAATTGGCCGGCAAGAACAGTCTTTGGAACATTTCTTTCAGAGAGTAAATAATTCAGTGATATTTCTCAATGTGATATCTCTCTCTTAAATCGTGTATTAGTATGTAGCATTGTCAATAGTACTATATACAAAACATTATTTAGTGTTGGTCTCATTCTCAAGTAACAGTCATATGAATTAATTAATCTGAACGGCAGGGAATCTCCTGCTATTCATCATCCATGGGAGAATACACAGTTTTTAAAAACAAAATTTTAATGTGATGCCTTATAAGTGAGTCGCTACTACCGACCACTACCTTAAAATTCATTTTACTTTTGTGGAAACTCAGTATAGATTATTATTGCTTTTTTTGTATTCGCTGTTTGCAGATAAAGTAGAGACTTATAATGTATGAAATACGTTTTTCTATCCCAGAACGACTAATAAATTTAGCTTAATAAACAGTTAATTTTAGACAAAAAAATTATTAGCGTTCATTGATCTTAAAAATGTATTGACACATCAGATACTTACAAAGCATTGTATGACATTTGTAAGCACACAGAGAGAGAGCAGCACGAGACACACGCACACACACACAGATACACACACATTGACACAGAGAGAGAGAGAGAGAGAGAGAGAGAGAGAGACAGAGACAGAGAGAGAGAGTGTGAGATAGACACAAAGAGAGACAGAGAGAGTTACACACACAGAGACACAGAGAGACAGAGACACGGAGAGACCGAGACACGGAGAGACTGAGAGATACATACACACACAAACAGAGAGAGACAGAGAAAGAAATACACAGAGAGAGAGAGAGAGAGAGAGAGAGAGACAAACAGACAGACAGACAGACAGACAGACAGACAGACAGACAGACAGAGAAAGATTTTTATCCCAATTCAAATCCCATTCATTAACATAAAATTCAACCAGAAATGCTGTATTTATGAAAGAGAAAAAATATTTAACCAAAATGTGTGTGTACTTCATAAATATCAACGCATCCTAAACTTGAATACCATCATCCAGTAGTAAGCCGCCCTGTCGGGTTGCGCGGTGATGGGCGGAGCGGAGCGGGCGCTGACAGAGACGGATGTTGTGGTGGTGGGGGGGGCGTTATGGAGAGTGATCGGGGGCGGGGTGGGAGAGGTGCGAGGCGGCGAGAGCGCGGTGGCGGCGGCGCCTGTAGCATTGTCCGCGCGCGCCGCTCTATAAATACGCCGCAGAGCGCGGCGCGGCGCGGCCGGCGTTTGTTTTCGCTCGCGCGCCCCGCCGCTAAATCACCCGCCGCGGCCAAGGCACACAGCCGCCGCCCACCGGCATCTGCAGCGCCGACGCAACCGCTATATCTCTCCCTCTCAGCTGCGGCCGCTGCCGTCGCCGCCGCCACCGCCGACACAGCTGTTCTGACGTCGTGTTACAGTTCAAGCCACTACTACCGCAAACGCCACTACCGGGAGCGGTAGCTCAGTGCATCAACTGATTTCACTGCAGCGCTTCTGACCGGGAGGCCTTAGGTTCGCGTCCTGACGGCGGCAGGATTTTCCACACTAGCTTTCCAGCTAGGTTGAATTCAGTCGCCGTCTGGAGGAGAATTCTAGCGGCCGGCTGCTCTGATCGGTAGTTTTCCTTGGTTTCTCCGATCAACACCAGGCGAATGCCGGAGCAGTACCCTACCAAACGGGCCACGGACCGCGCGTGATCTGTCCTTCCTCTTCCTTCTCCAATGCTTTCCCCTTACACACACACTTACTCTAACATACACTACTCTACCACATATTCCGGGAGACCGGTCGGGAGCTTAGAACTTGTCCCGGCTGGGCCGGTGCCCCGCTGGTGGGAGAGTCCTGGTTAGGGGGAAGCCCCACTAGCTGACGGTAGGTCGGCGCCGGATCTCGCCATCGAGCGGGGGAAGATCACCGCCATCTCCGGAGGAAAAAACATGCACTACACTCACGGGACTAATGACCGAAGCAGTTGACGAGCCCGGAAACACCAAAAAAATCAATCAATCAAAAGCAAACGCTACTGTTACCGTTCCCGACACCGCAATTCCTACAGACGCCACCGTTACTGCTACCGCTACTGCTGTCTACCGCATGCGCTAGCAATATAAGTGCTAGCTTGGGTGCAGTGGTGAGCTCGGTTCAGGAGATCGCGAGTTTGAGTCCCGCGAAAACTTGCTGTACCGTTGTGTGTAAAGGGGTTAGCGCATTTGTAAACGACCATGTCACCTTATAAAATAACGTTTCCTTCCCGTTTCTTCCCCGATTAGAAGAGGTAGGGTGATTTAGTCTGCCTACGGACGGAGGGCAGAATGCGCTGTCAGTGGCTCTACGAACTACAACGTACACGCCACCGTTCCTCCCCGACACCAGTTAGTTCCAAGTGTCGCTACAGGCCGGTGAGCCATAGGCGGCTGTATGTGTTCAAAGCCGCAATGAGTCTTGGCCTCAACAGTGTGAAGGAGTAGGAGGCTGATGCATGTGAATTATCGTCAAAGGGCGTTGATTGAAGTGACGGTGGGAGACATCGGCATATCCTAATAGCTGGAGATGATTAAAGGCTAGTCGCTAACTCTAACGCTGACTCCACCGTCGATCTCATGGTTGCACTCACTGACGTCGTCCAACCGTTCGTACGACAGTTGAGTCACTTGTATCAAGGTATTACCACCGTTACCATCATCGGTACAGCTATCATACCGTCAACAGTGTTGCTAGTGCTATTCAAACTCTATTGCTTAAATCTATGATAAAATACTTCCAAAATCATCCCCGCTTGCATACCGCCTAGCGCCCTATACCGTGCCATACACACCGATTATTCGCCTAACAGTATCTGATCTCTAATCCCCTCCTGTGGTAACTTCATCCACCTCTGCAAACACAATTTCCAATCCCCGGCGCCATCGTCCCCTCCCGCGCTCCGCGCCGCCCCCAGCGCCGCCCTCGGGGAGGCGAACTGCGTTGGACGAGCACCTTCAATGCAGAACGTTCGCTGCCCAGGGCTGGAACTGCCACCTCCGGCTCAGGGCTCTGCTGGGCGAGTCTGCGTTACTCGCTAAACATTGCATAGCACAATGCGAGTTACTTTTTACCTTAGGGTGTATTGCAATCTGTTTTGTAATGTTTTCGGTGGTTTGGAAAATACCGATTCTGAGAACTAGGAGAAACAATATGTATGTTCACCAAGGTATACAGGCATCGCATGTTTTGATAACTATTTATCTCATCAGTGGAGTGAATCAAGAGGATTGAAAATTGTCGTAATTTACTTCCTCAAAAATTACGCTTTGGTTTAGTAGGATATACCTTTTTTTGTCTTCAGTTGAGAAATGAATAATTTTGAGGAAAAATTTTTATCTGTCGCATTGTATGTAATTATTTCACTAAATGTGTTTTTTTTTCCATTTTCTTCCATTATTTCATTAGCAAACAGAAAGAGTTTATGAAAGTGTTCACTGTTAATTTTGTTACATATCTAGCGAGTTAATTAAGTTATTGAAGTGAACTTTTTTATTTAAAACTGCTCGAAATTTTTATTTTTTTCTAAGAACACTTAAATCAGCAATCACACAATATCAGTATTATTTATATTGGTTTTCACTGTAAGAAATCATGAATAATCTTAAGACTCACTGAATCCTTTTATTTTGGAAGAAAAATGTCAGCAAAGTAGTAACTCGTGTAAATTATTCAAATGATTTGTCGCCGTTGCATAAGTAAATGTGATAAAATGTGACATAAACGAACTTAACTTTTAGAATTAAGATGTCAATCCTGTTTTATTGATCTAATTAATTTCTCGAGAAGTAATTGATCTTTACAGTTTCTCTAGAAACGATACATTATTGAGATTTATTTAATCTTTTTCAGGGCAGTTATGTTCTGAACTGAATATTTAGTGTTAGGAGGAAGTTGAAATGCTAATCTACCGAATCACACTAATTACTTTTCCAGAACTTTAATTCAAGGTTACTTCAAGTTAAATTATTTTTTCAACTTGTATAACATGTATTAACCTGAACATACTTTGAAGAAAATAGAGTGAAAAGAAAGAAATTACTCCAAGAATGGACTTAGTAAAATTCGAGAGAGCAAAAGTACAAAATGCGAGACCATCAATGAGAAATGAGCGGCCCGACCAGAGCATATCCAAACCTGTACTTTCCACAACACATTAATTCTGTGAACGTCGGGGCAGAGTCCCGAAAGAACCTTCACACGGAATAATAAATAGCGCATCGTCGCACAAAAGAACGTCGAAACCGAGTTTTGTTTTCGAAACAGAGGAGCGTCAAATGGCTCGGAGAGAACATTCGGCTCTAAATCAAACGCCAAAACAAGAAGTCTGTTCAGAAATTCAAAAAAGAAAGTGACAAGCAAACTTACTTAATTTTCCGGAATACGAATTTTTCTGCGCTCATGAATTACATGATGTCATTCACTATTCAAGATCAAAGGGATGTTTGATTAAACATTTTGAAATAAAAAAATGCATTCCCTTTTGTAAAGAAAACCAAGCGAGGCGTTGGTTATTTCTCACATAAACTCATGCTGTCTTTAAAAATAGTCCTTTTACATTGTTATTGTATTTTTATTAATAAACTATACGTTTCCATTGAGTTACTTATTGATTACAAATAAGGAAAATATTTGAAAGACGTATTTGGAAAACAAAGGTGATACTTTATTTCTCGTTTTGTTCATATTATTGATAAATTTCGGGATACATTTTTCAAAGTTCACGATCATTGTGTTCGTATTAAAATTTCAGGATAGTGCCTTGTTGAGACAAATGAAGTGTGAAAGTATATCTCATTTTTGTCTCTTAGTTGTACCTCAACCTCTTTGTGTCCTTTTTACCATCCGTCAGTATTTTGGAAATAGTTTTTCTACATTCTCTTTATGTAGTTAGTTTTCTTGTCATTGTTTTCTTTCCAAATTCATCGCTCGTTTCTCAATTCTTTGGTTTCAATTCGCGCACTTCGCCGCATCCGCGCTCTAGCGAACTTTACGAGCAACTTCCTCCGCTGGGAGAACAAAACACAGACGACCATCTCTCAATCGGGCCCGCCTCCAAAAATTGTTATCCGATACACCGCATCCGACTGCCAACCAGTCAATGCCTGCACGCAACATCTCGGCTTATGAACGATGCACAGAGGTCGATACATTCATCAGAGCGTCGATCGGCGCAGCCGTGAATAAACTCCGCGCCCTCGGGGGCGGATCGACCCTCGAATCGCGCGAGGAAGGTCGTTTGTTCACGAGAAGGGCAGAGGCGGTTCGGTCGCCGCTTCCGAACGCTGGGTAGATTGGACGTGATCAAAGCAACTGGGTCAAATGGTAGAGGGAAGACGGGTACATGCTAATTCACTCACATGAAACAGTCCAGTAAATACGATATTCGATCATTGATCTCGATGAATCAAACCGGGAACGGTGGCTCAGTGCATCAACTGATGTCACTGCAGTTCCTCTGACTGGGAGGTCCGAGGTTCGAGTCCCGACGGCGGCAGTATTTTCGACGCTAGCTTTTCAGCTAGGTCGGATTCAGTCGCTGTCTGGAGGAGAATTCTATCGACCGGCTGCTCTGATTGGTAGTTTTCCGTGGTTTCTCCGGTCGACACCAGGCGAATGCCGGAGCAGTATCAGGCCACGGACCGCGTGCGATCTTCCTTGCCCTATCCTCAATCCTTACATACACACCAACACAAACATGCACTACACTACTACACCTGCCGGGGGACCGGTCGGGGACTTAAATCTTGTCCCGGCTGGGGCTGTGTCCCACTGCTGGGAGCTACCTGGTTGGGGAAACCCCGCTAGTCGACGGAAGGTCGGCGCCGGATCTCGCCAGCCAGTGGGGGAAGATCACCGCCATCTCCCGATGAAAAAACGCACTACACTTACGGGACTAATGACCTAAGTAATTGACGCGCCAGTAATTACTAACAATCAATCGATGAATCAAGACATTTCATGTTTTCCTATCTTTCCCTTTTCACATAAAATAAACGTTTTTTTCTCAAAAGGAGTTTACTCGACAGTTGTCGACTTTTGCCTGTCTGTTTCCAAAAGGATGCAATCGAAAACTCATGACGTGTATATAAATATTCTTCTGGCCTCTTTGTTTAGAAATTTGCACAAAATTCTTTTTTTCTCCGAAAGCCCGCCCAGTTAAGTACTTAGTTAATTAAACTATTTTCTATAATTGAACAGAATCTCCAACCTTTATTAGACTCCCCACCGAGATCCACTATTGTTTATTTAAAAATATTAGCTCTATCTTGCACTTTGTACCACAAGAAAAGGAAAACAAAAGCGAATGGCGTATGGAAACTTGTGCATGTATCCGCAAGCGCATTGTGTTGAGGTGCGCGGGAGTGTGCTGTGGTGGACGAAGAGGCCCTCCTAATGCGCTCTGAATGAAAGACCTTTGGCCGCATTCCCTGCGAATGTAAATGTGTATGCGAGGAACAGGAAACAAAGAGGCGGCCGGTGAAGACGCTGCATCGACGGAGGGCTGCGATGAGGGGCGGAGGGAGCCTCAGATCAGACTCTACGAGAGAATAGGAAGGGTGAGAATGATGAGGATGACTTGAAAGGGATGGCAAGAAGGGGGCAGTGGTGTGAAGGAATAGATGGGATTGGAAGGCGTGGATGTTATGAAGTGAATGGGCGGTGTGGATGTAAGGAGGGAGACCAACCTTACCACCGTCGTCTTCATTGCTGGCAATGCCACCACCGTCATCATCGTCAAGAGTATTACCGATATCGCCACAGCCGACGCACCCGTAGCTCAAGCGAACATCCATCACTGCCATCGCCACCACTGCGACCACCAACCCCACTGCCATCGCCATCGCCATCGCCATCGCCATCGCCAATGCCATCGCCATCGCCTTCACCATCACCATCACCATCACCATCGCCATCTCCCTCGCTCAGGCCCACGCCCTCGGCCTGGCCCTCGCGCCGCGGTCGCCGTCACCGTCGCCGTCACCGTCACCGTCACCGTCACCGTCGCCGTCGCCGTCGCCGTCACCGTCACCGTCACCGTCACCGTCGCCGTCGCCCTCGCCCTCGCCCTCGCCCTCGCCCTCGCCCTCGCCCTCGCCCTCGCCCTCGCCCTCGCCGTCGCCCTCGCCGTCGCCCTCGCCGTCGCCCTCGCCCTCGCCCTCGCCCTCGCCCTCGCCGTCGCCCTCGCCGTCGCCCTCGCCGTCGCCCTCGCCGTCGCCCTCGCCGTCGCCGTCGCCGTCGCCCTCGCCGTTGCCCACGCCGTCGCCCACGCCGTCGCCCTCACCGTCACCCTCACCGTCACCCTCTCCGGCGCCTCGCCGTCGCCCTCGCCGTCGCCCTCACCGTCACCGTCGCCATCGCCACCGCCATTACCATCGCCACTACCACCGCCGTCGCCCTTACCACTGCTCTCGTCTCCGCTTTCAACTCCCCCAGCGCCGCCGCTGATGCGCCCCGGGTCGCCGCTGGCCGGCGGCGTCCGCGGCTGATGAATAGCACTCGCCGGCTCCAGCCGCAAAGCCGCCACCCGGGGGCTCTGGCCGCGATTTTCAGCTTTCATGAGGGCGCACTGCCCGCCCCCGCCCCCGCCCCCGTGCGTCGAAGCCACCCGTCCGCTCCACATGTTCACCTGGGCGCTCCAATTTTCTCTTCTGAACACTCCTCACCAACCCCATGATGAATTTGGCCGTTTTTAATATGTGATCTAATGATTCGGATCAGAGACATGCGTCAACTAGAGCATCCGTCGTCTTGGAAATAAGGAAATGGGGACATAAAATAATGAAAGCTTTTTCTTCGTGCTCACTGGCGAAGTATTAATAAACTAGTCCTACTAACTAGTATTCAATAAATAATTTCAAATTGTGGTTCTGAATATTTTTATTTATTAAATGATAGCTGTAGCGGAGTGCATGTGAGTATTGTTGCTACTGATGACTACGGGCTTGGGCTCCCTGGTAAGACGTGGGTCATTTAGTATATGGTTCTGAAGTGGTTGGCTATTCATAGACCACTGCATATTTCATCATCCCATTCGTCAAATTCCCCCCTCATGATCACCTTATCATCGTTCATACCGTGGAACGAAAGAATTGCTCATTCAAAACTGTAATCATCTGCTTGGGAAATACATTAGTATTCTTCTTAATGTAAGCGCAGAAATAAGAATGTCCCAGGGTACAGTTTTTTGATTCTGAAACTCAAGAAAGCGTGCGTAGATGATTTTCTCCCCCATACGTCACATACAGTCTTTGACTGTTTTGGACTAAATAAATTTTAAAAAATTCATCGCAATTTCTGCAAATATGACACTGTTTAATACAGGAAATTTTCTACATTTCATATTCTTCTACCTAAAAATAAGTATTCATTATCGTGCACTTTTAGGTTATTTGTGAAAAGTTAGTAGTGTGCACTAACAAAAATATTTGGAGATTTTTTGAGGATTACTAAGAAATATTTTTTTTATTTTCGTTTACCAGTGATTTACATTTTAGGAAACTATATCAAAAAATGTCTGAAATATTCCCTTTCTGAAGAAGGTCTCTGAAAAAAAGAGTACAAAAAATGCTGACGTCCACATATTTTTTTCAACAAATTTCTTTATTCTTCTCAGCAACATGAAAGGATAAAAACACAATAAAACGGTGGTTCCAATGTATCGAGTAATAAAATTTTATCGTGCTCAGCAAAGACGTGGCCACACCAAACAATGCAGATTTGATCTCGCTCTAATCTTAACCCCATTGGCGCGAGCCACTACATTTCTGGAGCACCACACTTATGGCTTCGCGCCAACAGACAGACGCCGCGCACCAGAAGCACAGCTCTTGACGACTGAGGCGGACTCGAAAGCAAAAAAGAAGAGGTCAGCAGAGGTGAGGACATCGGAGAGACAACGAAAGTTCCCAGTTAGTTCCAGAGATCAAGAGAACGCATTTAAGGATTTGCCGACCTCTGACATTTTGTCTACAACTAGTCTTTCCTGATGCAGTTAATTATTAGTATGATTCAATTAAATTAGTTCTTATTCAATCAGAAAAAGCCATTGATCTGAAAAGTAATCTATATAAGATCTATTTACATATACATGCAAGTATTTAGATTTTTTTTACTAAATAGAAGGCAGTGGTTTTATCTGTGTGAATCGTTTAGACCATTTCTTTTAAAGTGATAACTGAATTAAGAAGAGGTAAATAAATTGTTTCAAAATAATTTGAAAAATTGATTTAAAAAACATGAAATATGATGTGGCGATATCACATGGTATCACAACAGCACAGTTGCTAAGCTTTTCTTTAATGACAACGGCGTTGCCAAGAGAAAATGTATTATTCAAAAAGACGATCGAGAATTCTATAGGAATGCAAGTCCTTATGTTGTCTGACAAGTTACAAGCTTATATCAGGAATATTAGAAATGGTCAAGACACTGTATAGCAACTGTTATTGTATAACGTTTTTATGTATTAAGACATTTAAATATACTACATTTCTATACATCACTTGCTCTTCTTTTTTCTGTATTAGATTTAGGCTATTTGTATGTTTCCAACTCTTTCCTAGGGAATACGTGCATGATAATTCATAAAATTTCGATTTTGTAGGTACGCATAATACACATGCCTTTTATGTTTGTCGTCAATCAACATGTTTTCACTTCTATTAATATGGTTTATGTGTTGTCAGTGTACATGTTAACTAATGGAAACATTTGAGCAACGGTTGATTTGTGTCTAGGGGTATCATCCATTTCAACGTTAACCTTTATTTTCGCAGCAAATTGCGTAGGTGATCAGTAGGAGAGACCGCGCGGGAAATCAGTTTAGGCCCTGTCATAAAAATACTGATTTGCACGGAATGGTTTGGAAATGTGTTAATACATGAATTTTACAACCCGTGCAAATACTGCTTTCCAATGACAATGTGTACCAAATCTAAAATTTGCTCAAAAGTATCGTTACACTAGTTTTCGTTGTATTTTTAATACTACCAGTATGAAATGAATTGTAATATAATTACGTTAATATAAATACGTTATTATTGAAAGTAATTCCAACAATTTTTGTATTTTCAGTGTCATTAAATAATGTCAAAACACAACAATAATCTTACTGTCTTCCAAAGTTTGAAAGTTTTGTTTTTGGGTAAAGGTTATAATATTTAATAATGAGGATAGTATATTAACAGATGAGATGTTTAGGCTGTTGCTGCAACAGTACACGCGGTAAAATGTGTAAATGAATAATGGAAGGAAGGACCAATAATTATGAAGCTACACAAATGATTTAGGCATAGTGAAGGAGCCATAACAAATGAAGCGTATGAAATTCAGAAATGAATCTTCTCGCCTAGTAGGGACTACCAGTAAATTAATCATCGTTTATTTTGGAAAATTCAAAAAAATCATATCAATTCTTTTAATAATTGGTATTCTTTAATTGAAGTTTTGGGGTCTTTCTTGACGCCAATCAAACAGTATACCCCTGGCACTCCTTTGGTCTTGCCCTTTTCTTTCAAGACCTTTTGTACTGCTTCCACTTCGTCTACTTCTGACTCGCAGAGTGTGAATCGTAGGCATTATTATTGTTTCCAAAATTTCCAAAAAAATGAAATAGTATCTTCAATAACCTCAACTTAAGTTTCATTCTCCGTCCTCCAACTGTCTTCGGCTTTACTTCCTCTGATCGGGGTTTAAATGAGTAATGTTCACGATTGTGTTGTATATTTATTATTATTATTATTATTATTATTATTATTATTATTATTATTATTATTATTATTATTATTAGCGTATGAGCGATTTCTGACCAGGCTACACGTTCTCTTTCAAGAGCCACTCATATTCTATCTTGGAGAGAGACGTGTGTAATTCTGGGTAACAGCATTTCGGCTCTATCCTTTCGTAAGACAAACTTGTTTAGCCTTGAATTATGAATTATGAAGTGATAGGTTGATGATAAATTAGAGGTGATTGTGGCCTTTTTGATCCATCCCAGCATTCGCCTGTGCAACCGAGGGAAACTATGAAAACCCCGGTCAAGATTACTAAAATTTGTTCGTCTGTTGCGGTTACGTCTAACGGTCCAAATATTATTTTCAAAATTATTTATTAATATTAGCCTTTTAATATTGCTAGTATAGTCGCCAGAAAACAAATAATATTGTAATTGCATACCTTTGTACAATTTTACACACATGAAAGTACGCAAAATGGGACAAGAAATAGTATTTTAATTGTTTTAAACATGACGCACCAATCATAAAGATCAGAAATAATTCCAGAAGATAGTTGATTTTTAGGGCAGCGTTTGAGAATTTTCTCGTGTACCCGGTGTAATATAAACTTTCTTTTAAAAAATTCAAAATTTTCAAACCCATTTAAAAATTTGAATTTCGTGGCAAATAAAATTTAATTTTTTCATAGAAATTCATACGGACAATTGAATGAAAAAAATTGAAGAACACGTTTTTCATTATTACGCAGGATGTGAGGGGGATGAGGAAACTAAAATGTTCGTGAAAAACGTGGACATAATCCTTAGGAAAGATTTTCGTATTGATTTCAAGCGAAGACACTTTTTACCATTTTATCTGGCTATACCCTTCATCCCATTTTTCGTTATCCGGGCCGACAATGAGTTTATCGACAACCATTGTACAATGACAATACCGACAACCATTGTATTACAATGGTTTTACTGACAACCATTACCGACAACCATTACCGACAACCATTACCGACAACCATTTATCGACAACCATTTACCGACACTTTTTAAATTACCGACAACCATTGTACAATTACAATACTTTCTCTTTACTATACAAGTACTAGTAAGGCAAGAAAGTAAAATGCGTGGACCCTTTCTCTATATTTTATATATTCGAAATTCATCAAAGCGGACAATGACCCTTAGGGGCGTTTCCTTGTCAAGCAACCATAGGCCATACGAAGACCATCCCAACATTCTGCCTCACGAAATGAACTGAGAACTTGATGTTGAAGAAAGTTTGCAGATGACCTGTGGCTCGTTTCGGGAACTGCTCTGAAACGTGCCTGGAATTGGTTGGAAGAACTATGAAAATGACCAATCAGCGCACGTAGAAGCCTACAGCATTCTTCTGAGCTGATGTAATTATCTCAGCTATGTAGCTGATGACAATCGTCCGCCGTTGAGACCTACGGAAGCTTTAGCAGCGGACTCACAAGTACATTCTCTAACTTGCTCGGTGCATGGGTATCACACGCCGCGATTTCACTGCCAACCCGTTAAACGGACTCTTACGGCCCCGCGCGGCACCTCCCGTTGCATTGTTGGTGCGCAGGGCGCGGAGATGAAAGGGCATTGTGTCTCCGTGGCCGGGCGCGGCCCAAGCGGAACACGGCCCGAGCGGAGGGAGCGCTTCGCTGATGAGAGGCCTCGCCGCCCCGCTGCGTTGTCTCGTCGCCCGAAACCCGCCGCGCCCGCCCAAACGCCCGTTTAAACGCTCGCTCGCCCAAACGCCCACCCGCCTGCCTGACCAGCCGTCAGCCTCTCCACTCCTCCACCCGCCCCGCCACCCCTCTTCACGCCTGCTGGCCTTCTTACCCATCCACCCACATACCCACCCACCCACCCTCCCTCCCTCCCGCCTGCCCGCCCGCCCGCAACCCCGCCCGAACGCCCGCCCGCCCGCCTGCCCACCCGCCCGCCCGCCCACCCACCCGCCCGCCCACCCACCCGCACGCCCACCCGCACGCCCGCATGCCCACCCGCACGCGCACCCGCTTACCTATCCAACTACCCGCCAGCTCACCCCCACTTGTCCGCTTACCCACAGACTCACCCGTTCGACAGCTTCTCTACCCGACCGACCGCTTACCCACCCACCTGCCAGCTTATCCATGCGCCTGCCGCTTAACCAAGAGCCCCCACCCTCATCCACCCATCCACTCACCCAACCACGCACCCAACCACCCACTCAACCACCCATCCACCCACCCACCTAACCACCCCACCCATCCACCCACCTAACCACCCAACCTCCTAACCACTCACCCACCTAACTACCCACCCACCCCACCTACCCACCCACCCAACCACCCAAGCATCCACCCAAACAAAAACCCACCCACCCAACAACCCACCCACCCACCCAACAACACACCCACCCAACAACCCACCCACCAACCAACCAACCAATCAACCTATCCACCCTCCCCCTCTCCCTCCCTACCACCCACCCACGGTTCCGCCTGTCTGCCCGCCGCCCGCCCCGCCAGCCGTGCTCCACCCCTTGCTCGTCTACGCGGTCCGTCGCCCGCCTGCCTGCCGCCCGCCAGGCGCGAGGGCGTTTAATGCTCTGTGGAACCCAATTTGGAGGCGCCTGTGTCGCCGGGCGGGAGCAGGAGGCAGGACGCTCCGACGCGTCCCAGCGCTGGCGGATTCCTGCGACTCTATGACCTTCCCTCTGCTAGTGCATTCTCCGTGCTCTCTACTCTGCACACATGCCAAGGCAGATTCGCGATAATTACATGAAATAAAATGAGTGTCTCTTGTTTCATGTTGCAATCTGATCCGGCTAGGACAGTGGGGTAGGTAGTGCCATAGTAACCTAGACGAGGGGAAGGGGTTGTTACTTCAGGAGAAAGATCGGTGGATCGCCTTGGGCGTTGTGTGAACGTAGGATGCTGACTCGGAAGGGAACCTATTTGTTAATTATTCAAGATATTTATGTGCGGTTCATGTAGAACTAAATTGATTCTAGAAACTAATAGTATAAACTCCATTTACATAAAATAATTTTATATAGCTAACGAGTCGATTGCTCTCTTACGGAAACGTATTATATCAAGATATTTAAGTAGGTTAAACAGTATTGCAATATAAATTCTTTTACACATTTCTTGGATCGAAAGACACATTGTGTTGTAACAAAGTGAAGAGAAAATGTAAGGTTGGTATAGGCTCGTTTCCTAGATATGTGGTGCACATTGAAACATCAGGAACACTTTCTATCTTTCTTTCTTTCAGTGCACGTCATTCATCGTAGCAAAAATCAATTCGAGTATATGACGGACGTCGCTGAAAGTTCATTTACACCATTTCATTGACGTCTTCAACTTCTATTGCTCGTCCTCCTAAAGTAGTTTGTGTAACGAATCCGTAAAGATTATTACGGTTCATCAGGCAGCTGCAATGAATAAGGTTGCTTATCTTCATACGCCACACTAATGTCTGTAACTCAGTATAGCAACAGTGTTAATCATCGAAAATGTTAATGAAAGGCTCTGAATGTCAAGTAAGGAGAAAACAGGACGATTCAAAGGAAAATGAATATTGAGTGTAAATACTAGTTATCTGAACATTCAATCAGGTGGGGGGAGGGTTGAAGTTTATGGAAGGGTTGAGACAAAATCAATGATGAAGGATGTTTTTCGTTTACTAGTCAGACATATTTCATTTACTAGTCAACGATTTTTGCCGATATTGTGTGATTTTGTAAGCAAACGAACATCAACATTAATGAAACATAAGATGTTATGACAATTGCATGTGTTCACATATTACTCTAGGTACAAACAACTAATTAGAACTTTGGTGAACATTCTACCTCAATCATTTTTTAAAAATGTATTTCTTCTTGTTAAACAATATTGTCTTTCAAGAGTTTTAATAATACGTATGATTTGTCAATGACATTATTGGATTAGCCATCTATAAGGAATGAGCGGTTTGCACTCTAAATTAACTGATTACATTTGATTGTGAATTAAAAAGAGGAAGGTAAATGCTTTTGTTAAGGAGTTGGGGTGTTATAGTTTATGGGAGTTTTAATCTATCTTCGGGAAATATGTATTTTATGCGTGGATAGACTGCATTTTTCCCATGTTAAAAATGATGGTACATTTGGGAGATATGCTGATGGTAGTAAAAAACATCTTTTATCTTTCACAATTGCGTAGAAAATCTGTCCACCCAACGTTTTGAGCAGGGGCGGGGTAGTGACCCTGACCCACGTGACCTGTGCATCATCCACCGCTGCGGAGGCCGCGCGAATCGCCGGAGATGGCGTGATTGATGATATTGGTGATGGCACCGGCGGCGCTCTCTACGAGAGCATCCCCGCGCCCCGCGTCGAGGACCCGCCTGCCCGTGAAGGCAGCTTGCGCGCTGGACGGTGGCTGTTGGGGCGAGGCGCCGGAGAGGCACATGGCGCATCCAGGCGGCGGAGGCGGCAGGCGGAGGGAGCGGGTGGAGGGGCGTCACAAAGGAAATGCGCGCTGGGGAGCGGGGGCGCGGCGGCGGATGCGGAGGCGGCGGGGGCGGAGGCGAGGCGGCGGGGGCGCAGGCGGTGGGGGCGAGGCGGCGGGGGCGGAGGCGGTGGGAGTAGAGGCGGCGGGGGTGGAGGCGGGGAAGGCGGCGGGGGCGGGGGCGAGGGCGGAGGCGGCGGGGTGGAGGAGGCGTGGGCGGAGGCGAAGATGGCGGCGGTGGGGGCGACGGCGGCGGGGCGGCGGCGACGGGGGTGGCGGCAGCGGCGGCGCCGGCCAGGGCAGAGGCGGCGGGGATGGATGCAGCGGGGACGGGAGCAGTGGCGGGAGCGGAGGCGGCGGAGAGAGAGGCGGCGTGAAGATTGGGGAGCCGGTTGGGGACGGCGAGGGTGGTGCAATGGATCGGTGAGAATGGTGGCGCGGGCGATGGAGTCCATGTTGGTGGATGTAGCGGAGACTACGGCGTTGTTTTGATTCATTATTTCATTGTTATTGATTCCAGGCGCGTCAACTGTTAACGCCATTAATCCCGTAAATGTATTGCATACTTTTCTCTCTCTGGAGGGGGCGGTCATGTTACCCCTCTGAGCGACGAGATCTGCTTCCGACCTTTCGTCGGCTAGCGGGGTTTTCCCCAACCAGGTATCTCCAACAGTGAAGCACCAACCAACCTAACTAACTCTAAGCTCCCGACCGGCCTCCCGGCATGTTTGTTAGTGTAGTGCATGTAAGTGTAAGATTGTGTAAAGCGTGAGGATAGGATACAGAAGGGGAAGAAAAGATAGTGCGCGGCCCGTGGCCCATTCGTTTGGGTACTGCTCCGGCATGCGCGGCGTTGATTGGGGAAACCACGGAACCGGCGTCGATGGTGTCTGTGGTGACGTAGAGCATGGAATAGGCAGGGGCAAAGGGAGGTGGAAGGTTAGGGAGGGGGCGTGCCCGGCGACGGAGTGGCCGGCGAGGGCGGTGCGATGGATTTGGACGTTGTCAGCCGGGGGGCGGGGTCGGTGGGCACAGCGGAGGCGACGGCGGTGTGCGACGGGGGAGGGGGCGGCAGAGGCGTGCTCGGCGTCGGAGGGCTAACTCGATTAGCGAGCGGCGAGGAATGAGCGCCCGCCGCCCCGCCCCCGCGCGCGCCGTGGTGCTCATCGCGCGCCGAGACGCCTTTCCGCGCCGCTGCGCGCGACGTGTGCGGGCGGCGGCGCTGCGCCAGAGGATCGCCTCCGCGCTTCACTTGTTAGCCGCGCGGCGCCGCCGCCTCGTTTTCCACTCGCCCCGTGGGGATGCGGGAGCTGGAAAGCACAAGTGGAGCTTTGAATCGATCTGCAGACCTTCAAATGCAGGACTCAAACATCGTACGACGTATTTCCTTGAAAAATCCTTTACAAAATATTCAACTCAAATCATTAATAGAATAGAATATTTATTTTGCTACTTAATACATAGAATACTTCCGGTGGTAACGTTTTCTAAGGAATTACTAAAAATACGCAAAACAACATCAAACAATATTACAATATTTACATGTTACCAAATTCAATTTTTACAAAATTAATCTATTAACCATAGTATTTACTTAGTCTAATTTAAAACATTTTTGATTTTTCTTACATTAATTTGACAAATTTTTGTCATTAATGCACTTTACAGTACGAATGCACAAGTAACATTGTAAGATGCATTTACTTTATCTGAGTTAAATTTATTTTAAATAATAGCAAAATAACCGGCATTGCTCGGGTTTTCTTCATAACCAACCTTTGTGAATGAATGCAAAGATCAATTTTATATAAAACACGGTATTTAAGAGTATTATTTTTAACGTAATTGGTTCAAATTTTAATAAAATACAATAATTATTTTTCATTTTATTTTACAATACATTGTTATTAGATTAATTTTTTATACCTTATGCACCGCTACTAGTGGCTCTAGGATTACTAGGGCCTCTAGCGAATCAATGGGGTACCAGTTTTGTTTCACCACTACTGACTTCTAGCATAATATATTAGGAACCACGTGCTCTAAGCGAAAGGAGAAGAAAGGTCGCGGTGCATCTACCAACATTTTATTTAAATTATTTATTTTCCGCACTTGCATTGTGTTAATCTTTACCAAAGTTTGCGAGGACACTGCGACAATCCAGAAGAAGAGCCTGTAAAAATTTCGTATATATTCATGTGCTACTTTGTGTGGTATCGATGTCGGTTACATGTCGTGGAATTCTCTTTTATTAGTATAGATTTATTTTATTTAAGCAATAAACCTATACTTTTGATTAGAAAATTACTTGTACGGGAAAACTGTGACAACTTTTGCTTGTTTGAGAATGCTTAAAGTAGATATTAATTTTACATTCTGAGCTTAAATATTCGAAGAAGTTATAAAATATCATTAAAAAAGTAATTGAGATATTTGGTTTAATTAACAGAAATTGAAAAGTTTCAAATATTTGTATTGTCTCAAACCAGTGTGTGTTCATTTCAGAGTCTGAGTTAACCCTCCATAAAGCAAGCTCTAAATGTAACTCTAAATACGAAGGGGGATTTTCGTGTCCCCCACACGAATATTATCCAAGATTTCTTTGATATGAACAATTTTATTATTTTGACCTCTTAATATGTAATGAAAGGCAAATTTAAAATATGTAAGCATCTTTATTACTGGTTCATTCCTTTCAAAATGTAAAGTTTATGGTAGTGAATTTTCAGATATTTTTTTCTAATATACTAATGTCTTTATAACGAAAAAGTTTAACAGTCATATATTAGAGTTATCAATAGTTTAGCCACAACAATCAATAAAATATTGACAAAACTTACATGTAGGATAAAATGAAAAATATTCTGGAAAGCACACGCTTCCTACAGCAGAATGAGACATGTACCGTTGTAAACATAAATAATCATATTTCGAATGGGTAAGACCTTATTACGAATGTTCCCTTTAAATGCATATGAAAACAAAAAAAAAAAAAAATTAAACAAGTATTTATACTTCCAGAACTAACTTTTTTCGCACGATTTTTGGTTAAGAATAAGATTATTTCTTAATTATGCTGCCTCCCAAATTTCATGATGAAGTGTTGAAAAACTTCGGAGGTATCCAAATGTTAATTTTCTTAGGGTTGAAAGTCGCGTAAGATGCTGAGTGTAGATGCTCAATGTCGCGCATTGCTTAGTCGCGAAGCATATCACAATGTATAGGAATCACAGAGAATCTCCGTTGTTGAATGTGTAGTCGAGTTGTTCTCATCACTATCTTCTGTGTCGTCTGTGTGACTGTGAAAATCAGTAAAGTGATACAATTGTTTTACAATGTCTAAACTTGTGAATAAGTTTAATAGTTTGTGGTATTGCAATCAGCTTGGTCAATATTTATATTATAAAATAGAATAGAACTTGCGCTAACCATCATCAACAACTCTCTGGTGACTGCGTTATATATTCATATTTTTAGTAATTAACGGTTTAAAGGCCTATACATTTCTTTACTAAGGAGAATGTCCGAGTTGAAGGTTTTCCGTTATTCTTCAAATCCGTGACAATAATAGTTACAGTATATTTGTATCAGTATCGGTGTCTTTGAAAGCCATTCTATCCCGTGACAATAATAGTTACAGTTTAGTTGAATAGGGCCCTCCATGAAAATATTTAGACTGCCTTTTATCAAAGCCTTTCAGAAATGGTTATTGGTGTCTTTGAGAGTAATTGAATGCCTTGACAGTAATAGTTACAGTATACTTGAATAGGACACTCCATGCGAAGATTTAATCTGCCTTTTATCAACGCCTTCCAAAAATGGTTGTCGGTGTCTTTGAAAGTGATTCTATTCCGTGACAATAATAGTTACAGTATAGTTGAATAGGTCCCTTGAAAAGATTTAGACTGCCTTTTATCAAAGCCTTTCAGAAGTGGTTGTGGGTGTCTTTGAGAGTGATTAAACTCCGTGACAGTAATAGTTACAATATACTTGAATAGGACACTCCATGCGAAGATTTAATCTGCATGGCATTGGAAGGCATTTATCAACGCCTTTCAAAAATGGTTGTCGGTATCTTTGAAAGTGATTCTATTCCGTGACAATATTAGTTACAGTATTGTTGAATAGGGCCATCCATGAAAATATTTAGACTGCCTTTTATCAAAGCCATTCAGAAATGGTTGTGGGTGTCTTTGAGAGTGATTGAATGCCGTGGCAGTAATAGTTACAGTATACTTGAATAGGACACTCCATGCGAAGATTTAATCTGCCTTTTATCAACAATGGTTGTGTGTGTTTTTGGGAGTGATTTTCCCGACCCGCCTTCCCCCGAAAGAATGTTGTGTTGCTTGCATAGAGCGCGGTTCTCGACATCCGAGCGCGAAGAGAGCGCGGACCCGTTCGCAGGCACTCCGTTGCGCCACAGCGCCGTCAGGGCCTCGTCCACGCCCCTATCGCCCGCGTACACGCCCGCGCCTTCGCCCGTGCCGCAGCTCGCAGCCTGAATTTATTGGCCACGTAAAGAAGGCGGTGCCTGCGCGACACCGCGCTCGGCACTCTCGTCGCAAAGGGAGCCACCCGCATCACACGCCGGCCTCTGGCGCCCACGCCGTTGTCCCCGCCCCACCCCCAATGCCCCCTCTCAACGCTTCCTTACCTCCCGTCTGCTGTCCCACACCTCGTCCGACCTCTTTTTTTATTGCCAACTCCTTCTCCGCTGTCCCCATGCTTCATTGCGGGCTTCTTCGTACCCGCTACACCTTCCTTTCCGTCTCCGTTGCATTGTTTTCTGTCCAGGCTTGTCTCTCCCGTTGCAGTGTTCCTTCAAATTCTCTCCATAGGCGTCGTTGATCTTCCCGTCTCCTCCGACCGTCCGGTTCCTTCAGCCACGCTATCTCGACGAGCCGGTTTCTGTGTTTCAGTTGCTCTCGCCTGTCACCATTCTTACCTTTTGCCATTTATGTCCCCGGACTTTTCCAATACCTTATCTTCTTTTCCGTCTTCACTTCTTTTTCTGGTTCTACCAGGGCCACCGTCACGTCAGTCACGCAATACTTCCTGGTATTGACAATTATCTCCTCCTTTGCCTTTCTTTTCACTGCCCCTGTTTACTCTTAGTTACAGTAGTTTCGCCCACTTTTTATTTACTATAATTCTCACCCCGTCCCTCTGATCTCATTTCTGCAGTGTTGGATTCCTATTTCTTCTTCTTCCTCGCTCAAGTCGACAAATTGGCTGGAATCATCTATTTTTAGAATTTCATCGTCACCATCATTGTTATTTATTTATTTAATAGGTAATTATTACATACAAATTAGAAAACTTGGTGCTAAGTGGCTAGGCCAAAGGTCTTTAAGCAATTACAATAACTACATGTTACCGCATTCTAACCTTTCAAATTCTGGTATTCACCCCATTATTGTTATCACCACAACCACCAACACCACCAATTCACGAGCCAAGAGCCCAAACATCCTTGTGTGTTGTCTTCACTGAAGCCACTACCAGTTACTTTCACTTTCATGTTCACCCCCACCACCAGAACATCAAAACAACCTTCAACGTCGGTGACATTGATGCTATTGCTGTCAATTTCCAAATAAACTCGATTACACTTACTTCCATCGCCGTCATTCCTAAACCTCTTTGCGGCCGCTACGCTGCCCAACAGCATTGCCATCGCCCTTTTTTATCTCGTTCACGAGATTCGCTACTTCTGCTTCAACAAGCACCGTAGGGGATGATACCAGGTTGAGCGAGTTCAACCAGAAGTTCACTTCAACTGCAACAATTTTCAAAATTATTGATTACACACGCGAGCCTTTCACATTTTTCTGTGTTCTATTACTGTCGTGTTAAAGATTCTTGGAACTTTAAAATTGGGTGGCATTAAGTGTTTTATTGCCATTTTTTATCTCCTTCAAATTTGCTAATGGTATTAAAAATACAGCGCTTTCCCTTATTTCAATTATAGGGCAATATTATGTACGCTACATAATAGTGGCTTGTTTCAATTCTGTTTAAAATGGTTATTAAAAACTTGAAACCACGTAAATTTGACATCTAAGAATGTTCATTTATTGAATAGTACCTTTGAGCAATAATCCAAGAGCTCAGTGAGGTACTAAAATGAAATATTACGCTCTGGTGTTTGCACCCAAAATTGCTTTGACTGTGTCAGGACGTGACCTGCCAAACGCTAATGAATGCTTAGTTCCGTACCAATGAGGGGCAAATATAGCATGCGTAACGCTGTTATGTGAAATTTTCCTCCACGTGTTCATTGGCAAAAAGTGTTTATCTGGACGACCCTTAATTCCGTTCAAGTTTGTATTATTTCGTTTCTCTGAGTCATCTTTATAAAATGAAGCATACATTTGCATTTTATTATGCTTTTTATTGAGAAGAAAAATAACAAGAATTCGTAAAATTATATCAAAATTTTGGAAATCACTTCGCTTTGGAAATGCATTGAAAATGAACATCAAGGCATCTTTCAAATGAAAAAAGAAAAGTATGAAGAATTCATTAAATATATCAAAATTTTGGAAATAACTTCGCTTTGAAAATGCATTGAAAATGAACATCAGGGCAGTGTTACCACAGCTATAGTTGTAAGTGCTAAAATTCCGCAAATCCCACCCTCCAACTTCTGACGCTGTGGTCGAGATTCCCTGGAGATGAATTAGGCTGCTGTGAAGCGTGCGAGGGGTTACACCTTCCCTGGGACCTGGTTTTCGCTAGGGATGCGGTCGCTTCCGTTACTCCGGCTGTAGAGGCAACTGGCTTCCCCCCCCCCCCCTCGCCTTGTGTCTTCTTTTTCCTACTGCTTTCCTGCTGCTACAGCCTTCCTCCAGGCTCTGCTCGCCAATCCATCTTAATGGAAATTGTAGAGCAGGGAATTGTGCTGAATGGTATTAAAACGTCCAACCATCGCTTGGCACGAACCCTTACGTAGTCGGGCCTTCTTTTGTAAGGTAGTCGCGCAATCTACGTTCCACGTAAATAATTTAAAAAGTTACTTTTGTAGATATATTGATTAAAACTACTACAAAAGCGGTATTTAAAAACCTGGAAGATTTATAAATCTATAAATGGTATTTTGTTTCTACTATGCTACAAGACCTTTTATTCAATAACAAATGTATGCCTTAATTGCGCTTCCTAATTCATCAGGGCATCATGTTTTGAGTTCTTTAGTGAAATGAAGGATTTTATGATTCTCAAACCCATAATATTAATATTACGTGTTTTAATTGAAACTCATTAAGATATTTCTTTCTTTGAAAGTCATTTGTAATTTTCTTACTTTTTTGCGTGGAATTATATCACACAACTTTAACACGCTGAATGTATAGCTGTTTTAAATTTTACAGGAAAAAAATACAGATACATAAGGTAACACATACTGACACTGAAGGCAACATAAGGCAACTGAAAAAAAACATGTACTTTGCATTAGAGGTGCCCGAGTACTTGCAAATTAGGAACAGAAAGGAGAAAAAGCGATTGCGCACGGTCTGGGGTTCGACGCACCCTAGTATGCGAGTGGTGAACTGTATCACTTGTTACTAATGATGAGTAAAATTTACTCACTTCAAAAATGAACAATTACTACCAGATAAAGGTTGTAAATTACGTGATTAGTAATTGAAATATTTTTATGTGATTGAAATATTCAAATGTGCTTATCACCATGCTACGAAAACCACATATCATCCGCCATGTTACGAAAAAGCAAGTATAGCTGCGCATCGCAACGTTGGGGGTAGAATCGGTGATCGGAGAAGGCATGGTGGGGCGGGGCTGGGATGGGTGAGATACGCAGACGGAGTTGCGGCGGTGCAGAGTAAGAGGCGCAGGGTGGTGCTGGGTGAGCAGGACGGGAAGATATGGACCGCGGTAGGCCCTGTTAGATGAATGCGTGAAGGGCAGGTAGGGCGAAAATACACAGAAGTACAAAAAATCATTTTCCTGTCCATTAAATGGAAGTGATTAATAAATAACGGGGTAGTGTAGGATACTTCAGCTAGTATTAAAATCAAATGGAAACTGATGAAAAAATCTATATTTATTATATTACAATATTGTTTATAATTCAAATTATTGTTGCACATGGCGGGGACTGAGTACCTCTCGCTACTTTAGCGGTAGCCGCTCTTCGTTAGGCCTGTGAGTGCGAGTTTCGTGCGGTTATTTTATCTTGCGATTAATCGTAGACGAAAATGGTAAACCAGGAGTTATATCATTATTACTATTATTATTATTATTATTATTATTATTATTATTATTATTATTATTATTATTAATATTCAATTTTTGTGATGTTGACGACTGCCCGGAAGCTGTGTGCCTCTAAAGAGCGAGGACAATCACCTTGACAGTGGGGTGTTTCTGTCCAAATCCCAAGAGGTGGATGGGAGAGATTGGGATGGGAAGACAGAGTGCGACCCCGACTGCGTTGTATCTGGAGATACTAGGATATGGAAGTGGTCAGGGCAAACACGAAAACCAGTAAGGTATGTCTTACTCATAAGTTGCATCTCTCCGCAACAGTGCCTCACAAACACGAAAACTAGTAAGGTATTCTTACTCATAAGTTGCATCTCTCCAACAGTAATTCGCCAAACACGCGAAAATCAGGAAGGTGTTCTTACTCATCAGTTGCATCTCCCCGCAACAGTATTCCTCACAAACACGTAAAAATCCAGTAAGGTATTCTACCTTCATGTTGCATCTCTCCGCAACAGTGCCTTCCCAAACACGAAAACTAGTAAGGTATTCCCTTACTCATAAGCTGTACCTCTCCGCAACAGTACCTCACAAACACGAAAACCAGAAGGTGTTCTTACTCATCAGTTGCATCTCCCCGCAACAGTACCTTCACAAACACGAAAACCAGTAAAGGCATTTTACCCGCAAGTTGCATCTCTCCGCAACAGTGCTCACAAACACGAAAACTAGTAAGGCATTCTTACTCATAAGTTGCATCTCCCGCAACAGTACCTCACAAACACGAAAACCAGTAAGGTATTCTTACTCTATAAGTTGCATCTCCGCAACAGTGCCTCCCAAACACGAAAACTAGTAAGGTATTCTGGCTCATGTTGCACTTCTCCGCAACAGTACCTCACAAACACGAAACCAGGAAGGTGTTCTTACTCATCATTGCATCTCCTGCAAACAGTACCTCACAAACACGAAAAACCAAGGTATTCTCTACTCATGTTGCATCTCTCCGCAACAGTGCTCACAACACGGTGAAAACTAGTAAGGTATTCCACTATAAGTTGTGATCTCTCCGCAACAGTATTCCTCACAAACACGAAAACCAGGAAGGTGTTCTTACCATCAGTTGCATCTCCCCGCAACAGTATCTACAAACACGAAAACCAGTAAGGTATGTCTTACTCATAAGTTGCATCTCTCCGCAACAGTGCCTCAGTTTGGAAAGGAACTATAACGTTGCTAGCATAAACACTAGCGTTGTATAAAATTTGCAACATTTAACGAGAAAAAGCGTAATGTTTCCAATATTTTGAGTGCAACTTTACCAATATTACCAAATTCACAGCGGACTTTCCCAGGAGTTGTACTCCGAGAACTTTGCAGCCTTCGCATCTGCTCTGCCTCGCCGCCAGGCGGCATTCGGGCGTGGTGCAACGGCGCGCAAGCGGGAGATCTGCGTAATCATTCGCCGTTCGACGAGGCAACTCCCCCTCCCCCTTCGCCCTAATCCGATTGCCCCCGCCCCCGCCCCCGCTCCCGCCGTTCGTCCTGTTATCTCCAGAGGAACAGGTTACGGACCTCGCTGCATCGCCTCCGGATTTGATGCCTGCTAAATTGCGTTGTTTGTTACCCGCGAGAAACTCTCTCCTCGCTGCAGTAGACTCGCTGCATCTTGCCTGTTTGTCGGATCCCACGGGTTCTCTTGGTTTGCACGTTTTTTGACGGAATGAGTGAAAAGTACAACTGATTTTGTTCGTCATTAATCTCGAAAATCTCCGACGAAAGTCCGACTGACTGTATAACTAAGACGAGTTCAGCCGGGTTAGTCTTGAGAAGAATTTAACGACTGACTGCTCTGATCGGCAATTTTAAGCCGCACACTAACAAACGGGCTGCAAACCGCTCGTTGTCTTTCCTCTTCCTATTTCTATCTTTACCCCGACACACACACACACACACACGCGCCCACACACACACACATGCACCACACTACGACATATCGGAAGACCAGTCTGGAGCTTAGCGCGCTTGTCCCGACTTGGGCGGTATTTCTCTGGGGTTGTAACTGGAGGGCAAATACTCCACAAATGATCTTGGCTGTCCAGGTGACGCCGCGTCGAAGGCACAACAGCCCTGAGGAAGACCACGGCAAGATGGTCGAAACGTCGGCAACACGGCGTCACCTGGACAGCCAAGATCATTTACATGACTCTGGCCGCGGAAGCCTACGACTTTAATACTCTACAAGATGTCGTATATGTCAGCGCCGGATCTCACCATCCTGCGGAAGAGGAACATGGCCACGTAACGGAATAAAACATTCACTAACGGATCCATAGCAGTTGCTGAGCCCGTAAACATCAGTCAATCGGAATCAATCAATCAATCTAACGAGTGACCGAGATCTGTGATGTAGCGACCGGTTGTGATGTAGCGACCGGTACAATATATTAGGTGTGATAATAAATGAACTAAAAACGACGATTAGAATTCCCCAAAACTAATAGTAAAATATTGCCCACTGCGGGGATTGTCCTTGTGGATCAGATTAAGAAATTATTGGGAGTTGATGCTCTGCATTTGGCCTACACATTTCTATGCATTTCCCTTAGTTTCACTTACTCGCACACATGAATTACACTTGAAGCATCTTCCGAATACTCTGATTGTATTGACTCATCGATGTTCTCGAACCAAATTAAAGGTGATGTGCCATACAAAAATCGATTTACTTGTTCTTGCTTGTGAGTGTATGGCGTTGTATTATCTCTGTAATAATATAGAAGTTATTATGTAATACAAGTATTAGAAATTCATAAGCCCCTAAAGACAATTCTTTACTTTTTGTGAGAAATAATATACGATGGGAATATCAATAAATTTTTACATTGTCTTCTTTTACCTGATCTTTATGTCCGTGTGGAGTTAATGAGAAAGTCTTCCTAAAATTATTAGTATTATAGAACTGCCAGTGTATAATTCTAGGCATATTGAGTTTTCATTCCTCAGTGGATGAAAGCAAACAAACATTTCTGATACTTACATTTCTGAAACCTAAATGATTAACAAACCAACATAAGACCAATATTACCGAAATTATAATTGTATACATTGTAATATAGGTTCCTATCAATTGCTGAGAAAAAATCTTTCTGGAATGTACAATAAGAATGCAAATCGCAATGGACCTAATGTGTTCAGTTGTCCGCAGAGCAGGACAGAGAGGAACATGTTTCTATTTGTTTAAATTAAAAGAATCGTCATTTGTTTTGTAAATGTATTCAAAGACTTATTACCAATGTTATCAGAAAGATCTATTTTCACCACATTCTCTTTAAAATCCATGTTCTATTTCTGGGTTCGTTTAAGTGCTTGTAATTCCCGAAAAGAAGAATGTTATAACAGAGCCCATAAGTTCAGTAGTTATTATAATTCTTCCGAGAAAACGATCCTGTCAGTTTCCAACTTCGCCCGGAGGTCTATTGCACGGAGCGAAAAGAAAGGGAGCTAATTAGCAAAGTTAGCGAAAAATCTTTGTAGGTCTGTAGAACATAGAGACGCGCCCTTAATGATATGTTCGCATTGCTTTATAAAGAGTTTCAAAAATGTACAGCAAGAACAAAAGTATTCCGATTTTTGAACATCCTAATAGAAAGATAACAATGAAATAAAAGTCAATAGATATTCGCAAGCGCGATAAACCGTCTACAGAAGAATTGCTCATAATGGAGCCTTTTATTTTGAACAAATTTTCAATATTTTATTAAGTTTTCAATTTGTATCACAAGTCAATTTTAGGTTTCTATGTTTGTATCATATGTGAATAAAGATTTTTCATTCTATTATTATTATTATTATTATTATTATTATTATTATTATTATTATTATTATTATTATTATTATTATTATTATTATTATTGTTATTATTATTATTATTATTATTATTATTATTATTATTATTATTATTATTCTTTCTATCAATATGTCAGAATAAGTGCGAAGCATCCATGGAATTTCAGAATTGATTTCACAGACATTAAATTAGATAATCAAATGTTTGGTTTCTTCAATGTGACTTCTCAGGGAAACTTGTAAATATGTTAAGGTAATAATATTATTAAAGTAAGAGAGAAATAAGACCCTTGAAGCTTACAATTGACAAGAGAATTATGGCTTTAAAAGAAAGTGTTTTTTAATGTTATCCTTCCGCAAATGTTTGTATGACAAATGAATCGCAAATACTCAAGTTTTCGAATCAATTTTTTTTATACTGTTCGACATATTTGAGTGTTTGAGAATTGAGATGACTCATCCCACTTAAATAAATATCGATTTAACAGTAGCAACAAACGCGCGGAATCTGAGCCCGAAGCTGTGAAGACGTGCTTCCGCAACTGCTTTACAACCACACAAGCTCCGCGCTCCTTGGGAGTAGGTTTCCCTGCACAACACCGCCTCCTTTTCTCCCCTCCCCTCTTCCTTTGCTTCCCCCTCCCCCTCTTCTCCTCCTTGCCTCGCGGCGGCCATTAACGCGCGGCGAGTGCGTCTGAGAATTGTTGCGGTGCTTTAGGGCGCTCCTTCCCCTCCATGCCTCACGCAGGCCTGCCAACACACGCGGCCCGCCCGCAATCCCACTTCCAGGCGCCGGTCGCCCTCTTTGCCGGGTTGATGAGATGTGCCAGTATAGGCCGCATTTTTGAGTTCGTATTTGAAAATTGGAAGGATAGCAGTTCCATAAACAATTCTGTAACTTTGATACTAACATAGTAATAATAATAATAATAATAATAATAATAATAATAATAATAATAATAATAATAATAATAAAATAACAACAGATCAAAAGGTCATAACCAAGAAGGCAAAGAAACGACTTAAATACAAGAGTTTGGAAATCGAGATCAGTGAATGTGGGACGTAATTGCACAGGTCATCCCGAGAGTTATCGGAGCTTTGAGGTTTGTTCCGCAAAATTTGTGTAAGAACTCGGTTTAAACTCCCAGGTCGCTGAAAAGTCTAGGAAATGCAAGATATTGATTTATTGTAAACAGCCTACATTTTAGCACAAAGTATTGTAGAGGCAACGGTAGATCTGCACGTTAGAAAGCTGGTTGCAACCTGGAGTAGATTTTATAATCAACGGACTCATATCTTCAGAAGTGAACTAGAGGAATAATAATAATAATAATAATAATAATAATAATAATAATTATTATTATTATTATTATTATTATTATTATTATTATTATTATGGAATTAGTAAAAGGTATATAAATAATGCTTATCTTATACAACAATGTCAAAAAGTACATATAATAATAGTGCCTACTTAAGCTTACATTGGTCTTAAATTGATACTATTTAATCTTAATGTTCTATTTCAAAATTATTTTGATGATAAACTTCAATGTGAAAATAATGTACAGAAAATAACAGATCATACCAACTGTACAACTACATTTTCTTAAAATCGAAGACTTACTTTCACGCATTTCACATCTTGATGTCTCATATAATATTTCACAATACCCTGTTTTCCAGCGCTGAGATATCCTCTTTAAACTTCTCACCTTCTCTGCAGTCTCACTGTTTCCTTACTGTTTGTTCCACATGACCACTCTTTTTTAAAAATTATTTTAGAGTATGATACCGTTCATTACAGTAATGTTTCAATAGTGCTGCGCATAGAATTCTGGAAATAAAACAATAAACTACGAGACAGTTGGCATTGCACTAAAAGTTGTGATTAAATGTATTTAAGATACTATTTATATTACAACACTAAAACTAATAACTCTTGTTGAATGCATTACGGTTTTTGGAGATATTCAATATTTAACTTTAGAATATTACATTACGTACAATTCACAATGTGACGGCGATCTTTATTCGAACGTTTATTACAAATTAGATCATATTTACTCGACAGAAAAAGTTGAAAATGTAATACAAATTGAGTCATATTTACTCGACAGAAAAAATTGAAAATTTATTAAAAATTGAATTATATTTACTTTGACGGAAAAATCGAACATTGAGGGAATTGGTTTGGAATTTATTACGTAATAATTTTACATGGACACGGAAATAAAATAAAACAAGATTTAATTATGTAAATTTCATTTGCTTGTGACATACGCAGATTAAACGTATAAATGTTTAGAGCAGGTCTTTTTATATTTCAGCACTGACAAATAAGCAAAGATTAATTTAAAATCGAAGATTTAAGTTAATATATAACGAAGAATATAAAATAAACTAATTCAAAAGCACTCTGGAGGTAAAATGTTAAAATGTGCTAGTATTTCTTTAATGTGGTCCTATGATATCAAACGAAAAGTAAATATTTTGTCTTGCTGTGGCGGCGCGACTGTTTATTTCAGAAAAAGATAACAACCTTATACTTTTAATTTGGGAGTTAAACTTTTTATCAAATGGGGCCATTATACTAAAATTAAAACTCATTGAATATAGGCAATAAATTTAATTATTACATATATAAATCATTTATTTAGTGTACATGGTGTATGCCACAAATATTTATACAGTGTAATAAAATGTGATAAAAGTATTAATAGATTTACATTATACTTATTTTACATTTCACGTAGTTACAAAATTAAACGACCCGTCATTGTGTAATGTATAAACTGTCAAAAACGTGAGTAGAGTTATATATGAGAATATTTGATGTCGATTGTGATGAAGCAGATTTTAACAATCTTTTTCTTACGTTCTCATGGGTGTTCAGTCAAAACCTAATAATATTTTTAGGGTGATGTTGACTTCCTAATAGGTTGGTTTTATTTTATAATTCTAGGAATACATTGCAACTATAACTTTCTATTTTTAAATTTCGATTTAGAAAATATGGTTTCACATCTCTTCGAGAATATCTTATATTTTATATAATTATGCTGTTTTCTCCTGAAGTGTAATTGTCTGAAATCATGATGTACATGTATCTCTAGAGTTCTAATGCCGCTAGAAAAAAAAATTCATTAAAGGGCCTAAGATAAATGGAACATTCTTGTTGTTGATAGTGAAAATTGTTTTCAGTACTAGATACTAATAATTCAATCGCAAAGCTATAACTGTAATAAAAATGTGAAGGACAAGCGTATTAATGAAATCATAAAAATAATAAAACACACAATTAACATAATGTTTTGAATGTTGAAGTACAGTTTACAACGTTTTACTAAAAAAATTGTGTTATTTTCCACTTAAAAACCAATGTTTTACACATATATTGGCAGAAAGTACATTGCTTCGTTTGGATAATGTTTTCATTTACGTACTTTCATCCGAATGTCTTTGGTCCATGATTTGAATACATACATTTATTTGAACTGCAATTGGGTATGACCCGATGGCAGTTAAATAACAATAATGACAATAATAATAATAACAGTAATAATAATAATAATAATAATAATAATAATAATAATAATAATAATAATAATAATAATAATAATAATAAAGAAGTGCAGTACAAACCGAGGATGCAATAATCATACTATCACTACTATTAAGTATTATAACAATTATTTCAACTCTGTAATGATATCTAATAATTATATGTTGGTGATGCTAGAATTTAATACAAGCTACATAAATATTGGCTAAATTAGATTTTTTTAATTCATTGATCGCGTTCACTAAACATCACTGCATTGCACTACATTACACTGTTTTGCTTTGGATTACACTGACCAGCACTTCACAGCACTTACTCATTTAATATCTATACTTCTCTTCTTGTTCTAGCTTATTTCTAAAACTTTGGACACTTAGAGGAAAAGCTTTGATAATTGCTGCGGTTAAACTGTTCCAATCTCTAATTGTTCTGTTACAAAAGGAAAATTTCCCAATACCTGAATTTTGTTTTCTTGTTCGAATTTTGTGGGTGTGATTGCCTCGGCTGAAATAATTTGGTGTTTCTAGTCTACACGTTTTACCTTCCATTCCCTGCCCCGCCCCGCCCCGCCCTGCCTCACCTCAGCCTGCCTCGCCCCGCCTCGCCCCGCCTCGCCCCGCCTCGCCCCGCCTCGCCCCGCCTCGTCCTGCCTCGTCCCGCCTCGTCCCGCCTCGTCCCGCCTCGATCGCTCACTCGCTCGCCCTGTGTGACGTGCATGTGAGGTGAGGGCGTGCGTGCGGGGCGCGGGGCGCGTGGGTGGCGCGTGACCTCTGCGGCTGCGCGGGCGGCGGCGGCGGCGCCTGACGTACGGCGGCGATGCATCATTTTCATTACGGCGAAGGAGCGACCGCGCGCTGAAATATCCCTCCTGCGGGGCACTCGCAGGCGGCGCGAGGTGGAGAAAGGCGGGGTGGGGTGGGGCGAGGTGAGTTGAGGTGGGGCGGGGCGAGACGGAGTAGGCCGGGGCGTAGCGGGCAGGACCGGGACGAGGCCGGGAGGGGTGAGGCGGCGCGGGGCAGGCGGGCGGGAGCGGGGCGGACGGGGTGGGCCGGGCGGTGCGGGGAGGGCCGGGCGAGACGGAGAGGGCCGGGCGGGGCGGAGAGGGCCGGGCGGGGAGGGGAGGGGTGGGCGGAGCGGGGAGGACCGGGACGTGGCGGGACGTGGCGGGGAGGGGCGAGGCGGCGCGGGGCGGGCGGGGCGGGCGTGGCGGACAGGCCAGGGCGTGGGTGGTAAGGCCTCGGCGGAACGAAGCGGAAAGGGACGGAGGAGGGGTGGAGCAGGTTGGAACAGAGGGGCAGAAATGAGCGGACGGATCGGAACAAAATGGAGCTACGGAAGGGAACGAAAGGCGGGTGCGGTGCGGAAGCGAAAGGAGGGAAGTGGGAATGGTAATGCAACGTAAAACCATAATGAGACTTACGAATATATAACGAAATGTAAAATAGCTACGCGGAGCAAAACGGAAAGAAACGGAAGAGTGTGAAGCGGAGTGAAAGGAGGCGAGGCGGAATGAGCCAGGCCGATTTGGGAAGAGTAGGCAAGGGAGCAGCAGACAGTGACAACTTTCTCACTCTTCAATGCAAGTTTGCTCCTTGTTTCCATTTATCCCTGGTTCAATAGGAGGAAAAGAGGTTGGCAGAATGGCAATGCAATGATTAGGCAGGACAGAGAGGGATGTTTCGGGACTTGAGGTAGAAGTTTGGATATGGTGTACGTGGGACACTTAAGATCAGTGAGATGGAAGGGGAAAGAAGAATGCCGGTGATGGGCAAGGGAGTGCACGAGGAGAGTAAAGGTAGAGCGGGCAGTGTCGCGAGGCAGTGCAGACCTGGGTGAGACGAGTAGAGGGGCGGAAACTGGGCAGTGCTGACGCCCCTCACCGACGTGTATCACTACCGTCTCTGGCATCGAGCAGAGGGCAATCCTCCCGTTCCTCTTCTCCCATGGCCTTGTTGCACCCGGGGAGAGGAAGTCAGACAGTGAGCCATGCGAGGGAAGGCGCTTGTTGTCCCGCGCACACCTCAAGGACGACTCGGGTGCAGCGGAGCAGGGCGACTGCACGGCACGGTCCAGAAGCAGATGTTTGATTGATTGATTTTTTCGTGTTTCCGGGCGCGTCAACAGCTTTGGACATTAGTCCCGTTAGTGTAGTGCATGTTTTTTTCTCGGGAGACGGCAGTGATCTTCCCCCGCTGGATGGCGAGATCCGGCGCCGACTTACCGTCGGCTAGTGAGTTTTCCCCCTAACCACGACTCTCCCACCAGCGGGGCACCGCCCCAGCCGGGACAAGCTCTAAGCTCCCGACCGGTCTCCCGGAATATGTGGTAGTGTAGGGCATGTTAGTGTAAGTGTGTGTGTAAGGGGAGAAGATAGGACAAGGAAGAGGAAAGAGAGATCGCGCGCGGTCCGTGCCCCGTTTGTTAGGGTACTGCTCCGGCATTCGCCTGGTATTGATCGGAAAAAGCAAAGAAAACTACCGATCAGAGCAGCCGGCCGCTAGAATTCTCCTCCAGACAGCAACTGAATTCGACCTAGCTGAAAAGCTAGTGTCGAAAATCCCGCCGCCGTCAGGACTCGAAACTAGGACCTCCCGGTCAGAGGCGCTGCAGTGACATCATTTGATGCACTGAGCTACCGCTCCCGGTAAAAGCAGATGAGATAGCAGTACTTTTCAGAGAAGGTATTGGTCAACGTCCGAAATTTCCTTTTTGTTGCCACTTACGTATAATCCTTGATCGAAGTTAAATTGTTATTTAAGTTTACATTATGAAGTAATTTAATTTAATTACATTATAAAGTAATTTAATATATATATATCCCTGCAAAAATAATATATATCTATTTATAATTTACATCGAGTCATATTTGATTGAATTGAAAAAATTGAATCTTAAGAAATGCATAAGCTATGCGAAAGTTCGGATGTGGGTCATTCCTGGATTATCCGCTTAATGTTCACAATATTAAATATATGGAAGAAGGCCAAAGTAGTATAAGTATCAAAGCTGACCTTGGACTTACAAGAGATGATGTACCCATTTTCCAACGCTGTTATTTCTAGGATAGTTGGAGTACGTTGCAAGCGGAGGGAAGCAGATAATAAGTGTTAAATGCCGAGCAGATTTCTGGTGGGATCTTCCTTCGGATAGTGAGAGGCAAGTTGTATACTTTACAATTCCATTGTGTCGTTTGTAAGTTTCTTTTTATACAACACCACCTCACCTCACTATGAATGTCAGTTGGTGCCTGGCTATGCAATCAGATTGACGCCGAAGCTTCATTTTTCCGCCTTCGCCAATATGTGTGAAGACATACATAAGAATTATCGAGTTGGTACTGGGAGCGGTAGCTCAATGCATCAACTGATGTCACTGTAGCGCCTCTGACCGAGAGGTACTAGGTTCGAGTCGTAACGGCGGCAGGATTTTCGACACTAGTTATTCAGCTAGGTCGAATTCAGTCGGTGTCTGAAGGAAAATTCTAAGTGGACAGCTGCTCTGATCGGTAGTTTTCCGTGGAGCAGTATCCTACCAAACGGGCCACGGACCGTGTGCGATTTGTCCTTCCTCCTCCTTGTCCTATCCACTCCCCATTACACACACTCTTACACTAACATGCACTACACTACCACATATTCCATGAGATCGGTCGGCAGCTTAGAGCTTGTACCGGTTGGGGCGGTGCCCCGCTGGTGGGAGTGTCCTGGTTAGGGGGAAACCCCACTAGCCGACGGTAGGTCGGCGCCGGATCTCACCATCCAGCGGGGGAAGATCACCGCCATCTCCCGCGAAAAACATGGACTACGCTAACGGGACTAATGATCAAAACAGTTGACGCGCCCGGAAACACGAAAAAAACAATCAAACAATCAATCGAGTTGGTCCAACGCATTTTATGCCAATAATCTTCTTGTTAACCCACAAGATGCTCTACTTCCTTATGATAGCCTCCCTGTGGCTAATGCGCGAATTAACCAGAACTATCGACTCATCATCATCCATACTGCTTGATCCAAACAGAGTAACGAATTTTACAAGTCACTACCTGAATGAATTGTATTTTCGACTTACGCTGTAACAAATACATGATTCAACAATGACCCATTATTTTACGATTTTTAGGACTTTCAAGTCCTCCTTATAATACACGTCTTTTTACTTTATTATTTATTATCATCCATTGTGTGTATGAAAAGATTGATTATCTACATACTAGCAACACATTAAATACAAATTGTTTTTTTGCAGCGCTTAGAAATTTTGAACGATAATGAAATTTTAATTTCTCCTGAGCTATAAAAGTAACCCTTTTGTAATCCTGGAATCCTTTATAAATGCCCTTGTAAAAAGATATTAACCTAGAAGAAGATTTTATTATGATTAAGGGATCTGGTAGCAGAATAAAGTTTAGATTGCTTAACCCTTTGACGGTTTTTTTTGTGATACCATGTCTCCTCTCTGACATTTGTCCGACTCGAATGCTAACTGGAATTCCACGACTCGCAGATCACAAGTTGCAGCGCGCAATCATCGGCGCCCTCTGTTTGTCGGCGCCCGCGCAAAGCCAAGGGCGACTCAAGAGCCGAGCGCTTCATCGCAGCCAAATTCGAATCGCCGCACGCGCACTCAGGCTCTCGCTCAAATGACGCGACGTAGATAGCCTCTGTCCGAACGCCCGTCTTTTCACCCGCGCTCCCGCCGACCACTTCGCGCACCCATCTCTTCGTCTACCCTCCCTCTCTTCACCCTCCCACCTTCTCTTCGCCCTCCCACTCTCTCTTCACCCTCCCACCTTCTCTACGCTCTCTTCGCCCTACTGCTGTCTTTTCATCTAATCGCCATCTCTTGACCGACCGCTCTCTCTTCGGCCTTCTATCACTTCTTTGCCCTCCTGGCCTGTCGTCGTCCTTCTTTTCTGTCTTCTCCTGACCACCATCGCTTGTCTGACCACCTTCTATTCGCTGTCCTTCCCTCTCTTCGGTAGCATATCCCACTTTTCCCTCTCCCACCTGTCCGCCGAGCGAATTTTCACCCGCCCGTTCGGCTCTACGCCCACACGCCCATTTCGTCGTCCATCCGCGTGTCTCCTCGCCCGCCCACTGTTTTCCCACCGAAGAATGTCAACTCACCCACCCCAAACTAGTACTACTTCATATCTCCTTCTCCCCACCACTCTCCCACCCTTAGGCATATCTACTTGTAATATACTTACCAGCTCTCTAAGTGACGTCCAGCTCTATTCCCTGCCAACCCATCATCGCGCCTGCCCAAACTCTTCCACGGACCTCTATAGATAACAAATCACCCACCCATGCACTTCGCCCCCGCCTATTTGCGCATCCTCTTGCCCTCTTGACAACGCGCCAAAGCTCCCCCACCCGCATCCTCACTAAACCACTGTACCTTCCATGCACTTTGGAAAGCCCGCTCACTATTCACGTTCGATCCCTCGCCTTACCTCCCGACATACCCGCCTCTCCGTCACCGGTCTGGAAGAGAATCCTGGCGGCCGACTGCTCTGATCGGTAGTTTTCCGTGGTTTCTCCGATCAACACAAGGCGAATGCCGGAGCAGTACCCTACAAAACGGGCCACGGACCGCGCGCGATCTGTCCTCCCTCTTCCTTGTCCTATCCTCTCCCCTTACACACACACTTACACTAACATGCACTACACTACCACATATTCCGGGAGACCGGTCGGGAGCTTAGAGCTTGTCCCGGCTGGGGCGGTGCCCCGCTGGTGGGAGAGTCCTGGTTAGGGGGAAACCCCACTAGCAGACTGTAGGTCGACGCCAGATCTCGCCATCCAGCGGGGCAAGATCACTGCCATCTCCCGATAAAAAACATGCACTACACTAACGGGACTAATGACCAAAGCAGTTGACGCGCCCGGAAACACGAAAAAATCAATCAATCAATCAATCCGTCACCGGCTACCCCGACATTCACGCACATTCCTGCCCTCACTACTTCCCATTCCCGCTCGCCTGCTCGCCTTGTCGTTTGACCTTTCCCGCCATCCTCCCTCGCACGAGTGCTCGCCCACCCCCTCCCCGCTGACTGGCTGTGTCAGCCGCCTGGCTGCCCGCTGCCAGATGCCTCTCGGGGTCAGGCGCCGAAACAGCCGCTGTAGCTCACGGCGATGTGCCCCCACGGGAAAGAGATGTATGCAGATGAGCGCGTTTGACGGATGTTGCGCGCGTGTCTCTTTGCACATGGAGGACGTTACACGTGCTGGTTTCACATGATGCACACCGATGCTTTCTGGCCTTGCTATAAGGATTTGATCGCGGTTTTGGCAGTTTGTTTTAATTTTAAAGTTATTGAGTAATTCCAATTGAATGCAGTTAACTCATCACTTTCGAAAATATATAATGGAAATGACATTACACTCCACTTCCTGTTTTCTGTTTATTAATCATTCAATGAATAATGGAATATCTTTTAAAACTGTAAGTTTGTAATCATATTGCATCATTCTTTAGTTTAATGAACACACAAGATGCAGACATTTCTTGTAAAAAGATCTAAAAATTGTATTTTAAATTTTTAACTATACCATTCTTTCATGAGGGAAAAATTTAAACAATTAATTTTCTTGTTAAAATATTTTCTTTTCAGTACTTTGGACGTTCATTTTGTCTTTGAAATAATGTCAGAGGAAAATATTTACTGAAGTTAATATAAACACGTGCATATCTATAATATTAATTTCGTATATTTCCATAAATTGAGAGAAAAATAAACAGACTCTGGCTATGTGAGAGTTTTGATTAGATACAAAGGAAGACAGTTCAAGACAAAAACGAAGAAAATGTATCGATTTTGAATAACAATTTCAAATACTTAACCATTTTAAATAGCTTTTCCTCATACCTGATATTGCAGCCATATTCTCATAATCAGTGCGCCAGTACTTGTGGCACAGTGGACGTTATGCGTCGAGGAAGAAAAAAGCTTGTATTCACGTGTGTCGTTTAAAAATATCTAAATTTTCTGCTCCGAGACTTCATTTTCCACACACTCAAGAGCAGCATTTTGGTGCTGCAGGCTAGTAGTATCGTCTCCTATATTATTTCAGTAGTCACCTTTTGCGGCCCTCACACGTTACCAATCTTTATAAATGAAGTCTCTGAAGAAAGAGAATTTTACAGAGACGTGGCGAATTGCACTTTCACTTTAAAAATATGAAGGATTGGTTTAAAAACAGCATTTAAATATTCTTTTCACATGCAACCCGCAACACTCGTTCGCATTTTCGAATCTATATCATTAAATAACTCCTAAACGAAGCGTTCTAGGGCCTTAAAAACTAAAAGGTTGAGGTTGAAGGCCTAAAAGAAATATTCATCATTCCGTATTATGTACAATAAGAAAGAGATCTTCAACATTTTGCTGCTTCGACGCTTCTCCATTCTACCACACCTGTTTAGAGCCTGTAGAATCAGCAACTGTATGTGAAACTAAACCAATTAGTACTTGATATTCTAAGCCATTGAATTACGCAGGTGTACATCTGTGCTCGATAATAACGTTAAATTAATTTTTTCTACAATCTTGAAACAATACTAGTCACTGTCAGAAAATGCTGCATTTCTTTTAATGTAAAGTGCATGAAAGTAATTTCCATGTACGTAAATTAAATTTAATGTACACGTACACCAACGTTCATGTAGGTGCACAGTTAAATTTAATGTAGACAAGTAAGTTAAGTTAACAGTCGTACATTAAATCTACATACGTTTTAATTTAAGCAATAAATTTCATGAACATTAATCTCCCTTTAATATACAATGTACATTAAAGAGACATATAGAACAAGTGACGGAGGATAAGGTCTTGAAGAAAAAATACTACAGGCTTAACATGGAAATGGAAAAATAGGGGGAGGGAGGGGGTGAACATTCGAGAGTTCTCGCACGGGTACGCTAGTAATTTATAATTTGCTTTTATCGATATAATTGCTTGAACAGTGTCTGTCTGACACATCAAGTGCTTTATTCCTGCTAAATATTCTTTATCCACAGGTATGCCTTCGGATGGTCATTAGATGGATTATCCTATGTCGCCTTTTAGTGTTGCACAAAAAATCGGCGTGTTCTAAGAGGCCAGTATTAGCCCGAAAGTTGGAGGAAACGAATCACAATGCTGTAAATCTTCGTCTCTACCACTCGCAATGCATCCGCTTCTCTGCCGGCAGTCGTTCTCCGGCCGCCGTGCGAACACCACTTCGTTGGCGTTGCATGGAACATCTGTTCGGTTGGGCCTTCGTTGGGTTTCGCTCGGACGTCAGTTCACAAGCAAAAGAATTGCTCAGTTTTTGACTGTATGATAATCAAGCTCGTGTTATATGTCAGGAAGTTTTTCGGGAAGAAAATTTTGCGACGTGATCTATAAATGTCCTTCCTGTTTTTTTCTACATTTGAAGATCAGCAGCCTAAGATGATAACTCACAACACTCAGGATACTGAAATGTGGTGAGTTTGGCGAAAGATTGTTATAATGCTCTAAAGTTTTTAAATTTTTGTCTCGTTTCATAAAAATCTCACACCAAAACTTATGGTATAAGATTTTTTGTCTGATGTAAATAGATAGAGCTCTGGTAGTTATAAATGTTTTACTAGAAAATTTCAGTGTAATATGGCAAGTACGATATTGAAAATAGGGCGCTTGAACATTTTATTAATACTTTTCATCTTCATCATATTACATTTTTGATTTTTGTTTAACTCCATTTATTCAATGACTGTTAATAAGGTTTTTAAATTTTTTAATAATTCTTAAGCGTACTATTCATTTATGTTTTCATTAATAAGCAAAGTCAAATTTTAAATCTCTTTCGTAGTGTATAAATAAAATATATTTTATTTAATCACACCTGGTTTGTTGCTCTTTGAAACTTCTATTTTAGTTTCTGTATATTAGTTTTGTACGTTACGCTTTATTAGTATGTGTCACAATGCCTTAATAGAATTTGAGCTAGTGTAATTATGGCGAAACACTGGCATTCAAAAATGAATTTTCATTAAATACTTATGAATAATTTTTTTCGAAGAAAGACATTTTTTCGCTGAGGCATGCATTTAGAATAAAAAACTATACAAAAGATAAATAGCTACTCTTTAGCAAGTGATAAAAGCTGCTATTAAATGGTGTGGTACCATGTGTGGTCACTTCACGAGTACAATATTAAACAAAACAATTGTATTTCTCAACAAATTTCTCATTTCTCGTCTATCGTAGAACGTCTTTATAGCTCTGTTCCTTTTACAAGTACAAGTTTCTTTCTTCGGAAAATAGGTAAACTATAGGAGGAGCACGTAAACAATCAAATAATTGCTTACGTGTGATTTCAAATATTTTAATTGATATAAATATTATTGCGCTCTGGTCGAAGACGTTTTGATACAATGTAGATAGATAGATATTAAAGTTGGCTTTGAACTAACACTCGATGTCAAACATGATAACAACTAGATTTACAATTATAAAATTATTGGAAATATTTACAAATAGAATTACAATTAGAATTAGAGATTGATATCCTAGTTCTAATTAATTTTTAGTTATCTCTATGTAGACTTACAGCTTGTCTAACACTTCACTTCATTTGACTACACTACATTGCACTCCCTTCCCCTCCCTTCCACTTACTTCACTGTATAAGGTACATGACCATATTAATAATAATAATAATAATAATAATAATAATAATAATAATAATAATAATAATAATAGTAATAATAATAATAATAGTAATAATAATAATAATAATAATAATAGTAATAATAATGTAATCATATCTTAAAATTTACATCAAAGCCAATAACAGCGTTAATAATTATATCAGCAATAATAATAATAATAATGGAAAAAATCTCAGTATTATTAATGATGTTCTAGATGGAATTTAGTATGTTTTTTAATTTCACCTCGTTAGAAGGAAGAGCCTCTAGTGCTTTTACAGGTAGTTAGTTCCAATGAACTGTAGTACGATACACAAAGGAGAACTTTCGTATATCAGTTCTTTACTTTCTATTTTGTATTTTCCAAGGATGATATCCACTGCTTTTATAATCTGGTTTCTGTAATCTTTTACCGATTTCTGCCCAGGCTGTGTCCCCTTTGTATGTCTTGTACATTACGCATAAACGCGCCCGTTCCCTTCTCTTAGATAAGGGTTCCCATTCGTCTCGTCCATCAACGCGCTCATGAATTACGAGGTAAGCAAAGCGGCTCAACTTATTATTCAATTTTCCCCCATATTTGTAATAACATTTGATATTAATTATTATTACTATCCCCCATTTATTGTATATATATATATATATATATATATATATATATATATATATATATATATATATATATATATATATATATATATATATATATATGTATATCTCTTCACATATATTTATAATCTTAAATTTGAACTGGTATTATCTGTATTAACCCCCCCTCCCGTCGCAATTCATTTTTGCAATTTTATCTGCTATATGTTCCTTATCTTTTGCAATCGTATATCGATTATCCTTTTGTGTTTTTTATGTTAATTTTGATTTATCCATTAATTGTAATTTAATTTTCTATCTTATTGTGTATTTATTTATAATTTGTTATATCTTTCTGTATCTTATAGACTGACGATGACGGCAAAGCCGTCGAAAGCCGGCTATCTTAATAAAGCTAGTATGTTGACGAAGATGACCTCTTTTATTTCTTCTCATGAATTACAAACATTCCAGCCCGTTTTTGAATTTTATCTAACGCCTCGCTTCGTCCTTTTCGGTACAAGTCCCAGGAGACAGCTCTGTATTATAAAATAGGACGAACAAGTGTAGTACATGCTAAGGATCGGGCATTTGAACTACTGTTTCTTAGAATACGCATTACCTAGTGCAGGGCCCTCCATGATTTTTCGACCGTATTATTAATATGATCCTACCATCCCAAATCGCTTTGCGTGACGAAACCCAAATAATTACAGTTTTTTACACGCGGTATAACGTTAGTTTCTAACTTATAATTAGAGTGTATATTCGAGCGAGACTTGGTAAAAGAAATGAATTTACTCGTCGCGTCGCGTACTTGATTTTCATTCGAAATTTCTTTTTTTCTTTTGTCTCACAAGTATTTAAAAATCTAAAACAATAATAAACTGCATATTTCATTCATTACTATTAGTAATGCATTCTCATGAAGCTAGTGATTTTGGAACATATGCTGTATTGTAACTCATATAAGTTAATACAAGCTATGAATCCGATTTAAAATCGAAGTTATGAAGGGCTTGGACCAGTATCAGTATCAAGATAAGTCACACTGACCACAGCATGCCAGTTTCCGGAAATGTTAATTTCTTTTGTGTACGTGTGGCTTAACTTTCTACTACATATGAGTTGCTATTATTTATGAATTCGAGTTATTAACTTTAATGTTTAGTGGAAGGCTTGCTGAAGCTGGAGTGGCTTATTTTGTTTCTCCCCCAAGCCCATCTTATTTTTGGAGGACTAATGTGTGTGTAACTCTCTTCACTTCATTTATTTTTAAGAACTGTCGTAGAGCATTTCTCTCTCTCTCTCTCTCTCTCTCTCTCTCTCTCTCTCTCTCTCTCTCTCTCTCTCTCACACACACACACACACACACACACTTCATTTCACTCTTTCTTGCGCGAAAAAATCCATAACCTTAATTTCCCTTGAAGATCAACGCCTCCTAATTCCCACTGAAGACGGGTCTTGAAGCCGAAAAATGTCTCGTGCAAAACAAACGCGCAGCGCCGCCCCGCGTCCTTTGAGGCGCGCGGGAGGCAACGACCGCCGGGCGAGGCGCGTAGTCTTTTGTTGACGTCGCCGCAGCCCCACAAAGGAGCAGCGCTGGCAATCGATTGGACGAGCGCCCGATCGGCGACGGTGGGGGCGACGCAACGCGCGTGACAAACAAAAACGCGTGGCCTTCGGTGGCCTTGGACGGAGCCCCCGCTTTAAGGTGGTTTTCTCGCTCGAATCGGACGGTGAGAGTTACTTACGAAATAAGTTTCGCGTGAGAGAATAATCGAGGGAGAATTAACAAAGGAGGACGTTAGTCTGAGTTTAATATCTACAGTCCCGATTCATATGTAATTACATTTTTGGCCTATGCTCAGTTCTCAAAATGGTGATCTTTGTGAATCATGGCAATCACTACACGATATTCAAATTTTTCGTTACATGTTTTTACATACAGTACTCTTTACTTTTATTTTATATATTTTGCAAATGAAAATACTTGGACAAGTATGGAACACTAGGCTGATTTTTAAACTTAGGATAATTATTGAGATCATTTGCTAAATAAGTATATTTAATGAATTGTGAGTATAGTACGTTAAGAGTTGTACGACAATGCTATTCCTGTATCCTGAGAACGCCAATGGAGAATCCTCGGCGGATCAATTTCAAAATAAATTTGAAATGTAATTGAAGTAACATTTTATATATTTGTAAAATAACTAATAATACAAGTATTTATCAATATACTACAATCATTTTCTGCATGTTTGTTGTAACTATTTTCAGTTTTTGAAGTACAGCAAGGGCATAGTATTTACTTTGAACACTTCAGTGCTTGCGGTCATTTCCGCGGGGACTCGGTGGGCGTGTTTTTTTTAAGAACTAGTGCATTAAATATGTTGCTCCGATTTTCCAACTATTATCTCTATCACCAGATATCAAAATAAAATTTTTGCGTGATTGTGGGGAGGCCTGATGGTAAGACAACTTAGGAATTTCTACGAAACTATCTCACATGGCGACGTCTTTTAATATTTTTGGGGGATCATCGACATGTTCTAATAATAAATTTACTTAAAGTAATTCTTTTTAAGAACAGTAACTCTTTACCTAAAGAAAGAAGAGGATAAAACGACGCTCGGGTCCACCATTGACTCGCCCCTTAATTTATGCGCCACTGTTACTACATACGTATACATATGAAGAATTTTTGAAGAAATGTAGTGCCAGCTGACATTGGCATATAGAGAGTTTTTGCAAGAGCGAAAATTGAATGTCATAATCACTGTCAATAGGAAGTAACAAATCTTCAGAAAAAATGAGTTTTTGCAATCGTAAACATAAATAAAACAAAAATTTAATTGGAACGGAAAATCTCTAAAAGCACCCTAACAATTATATTGAATATCCGTGCATTTTCTGATTCTATTTTTGTTTTTTTAAGGATTACAAAATAGTAATAGTATAATACATGAAAATTGATATAATTATACGAATATGAAATATACATGTCTTTATGTCCATAGAAAAGTACATGTCCCCCCCCCCCACTAAGCACCACGGTCTGTATTAGGGAGGCATTACGTCGGCACGTTTCCTCTTGAAGTTCGCCGTACTTTGGCAGACGTGCGAAGGACTGAAGCGTGTCTTGGAAAATTATATTGTTGTTACAGCCGTTGTTTACCTGGAATGGCGCCGACCCACTGCGCTAAACTAGGTGTTTGACCTCTTACAGAATCACAAGAAAAACGACTCCAACCCTACGAGAGATGGGAACCGGTGGCGAAGTTAAAAGCTGCGGTTCCACGATTTACTCTCCCCGAACGAGTTAACGATTGACGACCTCAGGAAGAAAGGGAAAAATTACCTGACGGCCAAGTCGCCATAAATCCAGGTTCCTTCGAGTGATTCATTTTCCTTCCCAGTTCCTCTTCCTAAGATAATTGTTCCTCGTGGTGGCGTAAGCAGACGGAGATGCTGACGTTTGAAAGGCGTTTTTCAGCGGAAGAAGCATTGCACGCGTGTAAGTTCCTAATATCCTCTTTCCAGATAGTTCAGAAATGAATATTTAGTGTTGCCAGATGTTTATACTAGGATGGCGGAGTAGAAACACCGAAATTTTGAATGAGAAACAAACTCCTATCATATTGAAAAATAGTTACAAATTAGTTGGGTGTATAGAAAGTTGTTACTTGATAATGTTTTCGCAGTATAGTAAAATTATACTTAACTCAATTATATATCAATTAAAACATACTTTACGTGTTTGACTTGTCTCTAAATATCACATTCTTGTTACTACCTAATAAAAAAACAACCAAAATACCTTAAAATTAATTTAATTCTAAAATATTTAATCTAAGCTAAAACAATTCCAAACCTTCCAGAAAACCATAAACTTACTGCTCTGTGAATATCCTGTGGCTAATACGAGCTTGTTTGAATAAATGTCTGTTACGTTTTATATACGGAGATTGATAAAATACGAAGATATTCGATGAAAATACGAGACAAATTCTGAACGAGTAGATGTATAAGACATTAGTCGATCAAGAGAAAAACAAGTTTCCTCTTTTTATTAAGAGAAGTTCTTCTGACGATCTGTTGAAATGTTTATCAATATGAGAAGTACTGAATACGTACAGAATAAATTATATTCTGTCTGAAGCCAGAAATATTTGAAATCTTTTCCTTTTAGGGTAATGTTTTTATTGATTTCTTGCCATAACATTCAAAAAGCAACGTACCAATCTTGTCTCTGTTCCATACGTTTATGGAGCTTCTTCGTACGATAATTAAAGGTCCTTACGAATTACTTTTATAAATGACCGCCCGCTTGATAAGACCACTGAATGCGGTTTCATTATTTTCAAGCTGCTTTGAGGCTTGTTCTAAATGAAAGCCATAGTCTAGTTTCTTATGGGCAAGTTTCTCTTACGCTTATCTTTGGAGAAACTGAACGCAAAAAAAGCGAATTTCTAGGCGACTTCTCACACTTAATTAACTGAACATACCGAGCGCAGATTTATTCCAGTGAGTATATGCATGAATATTCCGCATGTGACTGAAGTGGGTTAAAGCAAAGTTTTGAAATAAAAAAAATACCAATAAGTAATTTTTTTCTTCACAATATCCACAAAAAATTACTGCTGTTTCTGTCATTAATGGGAATCGTTTGCCGTTTGCATAAAATAGCAGGTATGTATTTCCTTTAAGGTGAGAGAGTGCCATGAAATATATCAAATTATCGATTTTTGTTTTTTGGCTAAATAATGAGTTCAAACCTTGCTCTTTCCAAATATATTAACATTTTTCTTTAGGGAAGTTCCCTTAATTCATGTTTAAATGACCTGATGCACATGTGCCACGCCCCTATTTTTGACACTGCATACAATTATGAGTATTTTTTCCTAATTTTGTACATATGTTAGGTTGTTAATTAATTATTGAAACAAGCTCCTATTCATACGTTGCTAGCGTTGGTCCAGAAGGTCCAGAAGAATTGGAAGTAGATGATCCAGAATTCGGAGCAGAATTGTTTTAGTAGAGCAGTGTCTAATGCAGATGTTCAAATGGCGTTTGCAGAAAATGTACTTATTTTATAATTAATGTGTCTTTTCACAGATACTATTATTCACAATTTATTAAAATTCACAGGATATATTCTGTGCATTATTGATAATATAAATCGACATTTTTATATAAACATTCTTCGATAATAAACAACACAAAAAACAATGTTTGTCCAACTTTTCTGAAAAAAGTGGGGCAAATATCTTAATTAAAAATACTAATTATTTTTAATCAATTCAAAAAATGTCAACGTAATAACAAGAGCTGTACTTTCAAGTATCGTAATTTATAGTTAAATATTTTCTAGAAAAGGTACATCAATAGTTTTGGATTTATCAAATGAGTGGTATACATAGTACCCTCCACCCTTAAAAAATGGGAAGAATTTTACTGTTTTCGAATCGCTGCCTGTTCTGTTTGTCCCGCTTCTGTCTTTCCGGACTCGACCACGTTACTTGAATGGGTAGCCTGGAATTCGAATCGCACTTACTAGTAAAGAAGATTCCTGTCAACTATTCAATTTTCATTATTTGTACCAGCGAAGTGTGTGTGCGTGTGAGAGAGAGAGAGAGGGAGACAGAGAGAGAGAAAGAGAGAGAGAGAGAGAGGGAGGGAGGGAGGGAGGGGTGAGAGTTGGTGCAAGTGAATGTTTAGGCAAACGTTTGGCGGCGCATGTATGCTGAAATGGGTGTGTCAGAACATCACCGCTCTTGACGAACATTTAATGCAAGAGCAAACTGAGGTAACTCGCGGCTTCTTGTTAAACGAAACATCGCTCCGGTAACATTATTCCGTCGTTTCCATTCGATAAAGTCATTCGCCACCGTCCCAATTTCCTTGCAGGAAATAAACCGCATCGATTTCGGCGCCACGAATAGCACCTGTTTCTGAGCACCATACTCAGAACCTTCCTTGTAAACCAAGTCTGAACCGCAGCACTACTACCGGTTTCCCGATTCTACTGTGTCACCAATTCCACATCGCTGCTGGCGTTGCCTGACACTAGATATTCGGGAACTATAATCTTATGCACGATTTTCAGTAACTATAATCCGATTCAAGCAGAAATTTAAAGAATTATATACACGTTCTCCGGCTACGTGAGAGAAGTGTAAAGCTTTGTTAGTTGCCTAGGAACTGAAAATTCAAAAAAGCAATGTAATAGTTCAGATTTTGACGGAAAAATGCAAATGTTTCATTGTGTTATTCCACCTATTATAAATATCGTGCATACCAACTGACTTCTTATACGCAATTCGTGACTGTTTATGACACAGCTGACTACATGCGACACCTAGGGTTCAAGGAAGAGGATCGCGCCAATAAATATTCGCGGGGAGCCTTAAGGTACTCACATTTTGCTTAATGTGATAACATTTTTTATACTTGTTCTATGTAAAAACTTTGGTAATAATATACTATGTGTTTGCAGTATTAGTAAAACATTTGTTGGTTCAAAAATGTAATTTATTGCAATTATACGAGAGGTTTTTAATTGTCCTTATGTGCGCAAACTACATTTTGCGCAAACATGTGCGTAATGTGCAAATTATATTTTAAAGATCATTATGTGTGGTTTTGATCGGAAGTATTTTTGTTGCTATATGCCACAAGTTTCCCCACACTTAAAATTAAATTCCAAATTCAGAAATTATTTAATTTTGAGAGTACTACTTTAAGCCTTACAGTATCTCTCAGATACTAGGTTATTTTCGGACGGGTCATGACCCTAGGCGCTCCGACTGGATCAGCCTCCGCCGCTGTCCCTTCCGCCTTCGCCCCGAGCCGTCTCCGCCACCGCCCCTAAATCAGCGCCGCGCTAAATCTCCCCCAGGCGCGCAGATGACGTCAGAGCGCGCGCTGAAATTTACCGCCGGAGGGTGGTCCTCGACGACCAAGTCGCGGCAAGTATGCCCGGCTGAATGGCGGCCGTTATCATTGCCGACTTATGCGGGCGGAGCGTCTCCTACGCCCGGCTGCACTTCGGTTCTCGCGTCCGCCCACGCGCCCGTCCCCGCGCCCGCCTCCACCCCCGCCCTCTCGCCCGCCCTCTCGCCCGCCCTCTCGCCCGCCCTCACGCCCGCCCCTGCACCCACCCTCGCTCTCGTCCTCACGCGCGCCTCAGCGCCCGCCCTCTCGCCCGCCCTCACGCCTGCCCTCTCGCCCGCCCTCACGCCTGCCTCTGCGCCCGCCCTCACGCTCGCCCTCTCCCTCGGCCCTCTCCCTCGCCCTCTCCCTCGCCCTCTCGACAGCCCTCTCGCCCGCCCTCACTGACGCCACGCGTCTCTCACGCCCGTCCTCGCGCCCGCCCTCACGCCAGCCCTCACGCCTGCCCTCACGCCCGCCCTCACGCCCGCCCTTACGCCCGCCCTTACGCCCACCCTCGTTCCCGGTCCTCACGCCCGCCCTCACGCCCGCCCTCAGCCGCCTGCCCTCACGCCCGCCCTCCTCGGCCGCCCGCCCTCACGCCCGACATCACGCCCGCCCTCACGCCTACCCTCACGCCCGCCCTCACGCCCGCCCTCACGTTCGTCCCTCCGCTCCGTCTGCCCGCTCTCGCGCCTGCCCTCCAGCCTGCATCAGCCCTAGCGTCCGCTCCAACCCCACCTCCGCGCCATACACCCTACGTCCTTTGACCGGGCCCAGCGCAGTTCCTGATGCCACTCACCACTCTGTGGCACTTAACACACCACACCACAACACTTAACTGTGACGCATTCCTTTCCCCTCCTTCACAACAGAACACTGCGCTGCACTACACTGTTCTGCACTGCACTATATAAATAGTAATAAAATGATAATAATAACAATAATAATAATACAGCTGCTACCAATACTAACAATTAAATAACTTACTTAATACGAAATACTACAAATTTAACAGTAGAACAGAGGAGGGGCGAGGGGAATTGCGAAGGCACAGCCACGTAGGCCTCGACTCCTCGGAGGCCAGCGAACAAAGAACGGGCCGGGAAGGGCTCGTCACTCGTATGCGAAGCAGAATGGGACCGCCCGCGCCGGAGGAGAGATGCAAACAAACCTCCTGCGGGAGCCCATTCGGCTTTCGACGCCGGCGGCTGCCGATAGGGGCGATTCGAGAGACGATGGCGGGTGTTGGCAATAGATGGGGATGTGGGGCGACGCGGGGAGACGAGGAAAGATTCGCGCCGATGTACGGTCTCACCAAAGGGGAAAACTCAGCCCAAAACCTCCAGAGTTGTTGGATAGTTAGTTTTTTCATGTTTCTGGGCGCGTCAACTGCTTTGGTCATTAGTCCCGTTAGTGTAGTGCATGTTTTTTTCTCGGGAGATGGCGGTGATCTTCCCCCGCTGGATGGCGAGATCCAGCGCCGACCTACCGTCCGTTAGTGGGGTTTCCCCCTAACCAGGACTCTCCCACCAGCGGGGCACCGCCCCAGCTGGGACAAGCTCTAAGCTCCCGACCGGTCTCCCGGAATATGTGGTAGTGTAGTACATGTTAGTGTAAGTGTGTGTGTGTAAGGGGAGAGGATAGGACAAGAAAGAGGAAGGGCAGATCGCGCGCGGTCCGTGGCCCGTTTGGTAGGATACTGCTCCGGCATTCGCCTGGTGTTGATCGGAGAAACCACGGAAAACTACCGATCAGAGCAGCCGGACGCTAGAATTCTCCTCCAGACAGCGACTGAATTGGACTTATCTGAAAAGCTAGTGTCAAAAATCCTCCCGTCGTCAGGACTCGAACCTAGGACCTCCCGGTCAGAGGCGCTGCAGTGACATCAGTTGATGCACTGAGCTACCGCTTCCGGTCAAGAGTTGTTTTTGGGGGCGGAAGAGGAATGTTTTGCACACATGTTGTGAAAGTTTGATTATTGTTTGATTAGTGATTCGAGGTGCGTCAACTACCAAGGTCATTGGTCCCGTAAGTGTAGTGCATATTTTTTCGCGGGAGGTAGTCGTGAAGTTCCCTCGCTGGATGGCGAGATGCGGTGCTGACCTACCCTTGGGCTTGAGAGATTTTCATCAAATGTGTGTAAGTAAGAAGTGATGGTATGACAAATAAGAGGAAGGAAATATCGCGCGCGGTCCGTGGTCCGTTTGGTAGGGTAGTCGCTTGCGCCGGCATTCGCCTGGTGTCAATCCAATAAACCACGCAAAACTGCCGGTCAAATCAGTCGGAACATCACCGCTCTTGACGAACATTTAATGCAAGAGCAAACTGAGGTAACTCGCGGCTTCTTATTAGACGATACATCGCTCCGGTAACATTATTCCGTCGTTTCCATTCGATAAAGTCATTCGCCACCGTCCCAATTTCCTTGCAGGAAATAAACCGCATCGATTTCGGCGCCACGAATAGCACCTGTTTCTGAGCACCATACTCAGAACCTTCCTTGTAAACCTAGTCTGAACCGCAGCACTACTACCGGTTTCCCGATTCTACTGTGTCACCAATTCCACATCGCTGCTGGCGTTGCCTGACACTAGATATTCAGAAACTATAATCTTATGCACGATTTTCAGTAACTATAATCCGATTCAAGCAGAAAATAAAAGAATTATATACACGTTCTGCGGCTACATGAGAGAAGTGTAAAGCTTTGTTAGTTGCCTAGGAACTGAAAATTCAAAAAAGCAATGTAATAGTTCAGATTTTGACGGAAAAATGCAAATGTTTCATTGTGTTATTCCACCTATTATAAATATCGTGTATACCAACTGACTTCTTGTACGCAATTCGTGACTGTTTATGACACAGCTGACTACATGCGACACCTAGGGTTCAAGGAATCCCGAAGGAAGGTCGCCAGAATTCTCCTCCTGTCAGCATCTAAATTCGACCTAGCAATGCATCTAGTGTTTAAAATCCTACCACCGTCTGGAGTAGAACCCTCGCTCCTCCCGGTCAGAGTGATTTTAATTGGTTCCCTGAACCACCTGAGCCTATTGTTGGGAAATTTCGAAGGCTAATCCCTGAGCTGTACGCTGTACGCTGTGGATGTTGGTAGTTGCAGCACATTTTGGTCGCCGCATCATGTTGATTTACGTAATTTTAAAATCCGAATTATAATCAGCTACCTCAAAAATTTCGTGAATGAATGGGTGAATGAATAGGTGAATGGGTGAATGAATTCGGAGTCATTTCAGGATTTGGCCATTCAGTATTCTCGGCGCTATTATTGATCCTTTGCTTTTATACCATATATATGCTCCTCATGAAGTCCCAGACGACCACATTTTTCGAATGATCATTTCTAGGCACAATTTGCTGTAATATTAAGTAGTTCGTTCTTGCCGTCAATATGCGTTAAAAATCTAATGACGACGGTCACAGAGGGCGCGCGCAGATTTCATAATCTTAGGGTACCTTGGTGCGTTAGAATAGAGGCAGTCTAAAAATATCGAGACTTTGCTTGGAAGTTCTGATGTTCATAACGAACATAAAGAATGCTTCCGTTACCTCTCATAAGCGATACACACCACCGTTGATAGTATCAGTACTGACTCCTCAAATATAGATATAATAAAAACGTCCAGAGTCCTTCAGTGGAATAAGAAATTTAACAAATACACCTGAGATCAGTGGCTCCAGAGATGTAACTACCTTTAGCTTATATTATACATAATAATTTAATAAACAGAATGCATTGTACAGTTTCCTTTTGTATCTTCAATGAATCCTCTCCTCCTGAAATTCTTCTACATTTCAAACAAACCGGACACTTTATTTAAGACACAACTGAGTGGAACTAAGTATTCGGTTATTCTGTTTACATTTAATTCACGTTCAGTTCTGATGCTGCTTTCCCTAACCATCACAGCCATATTCCTATATCATCAACATTATCACGCATTCTGTCTCCTCATTTATTTGTCTGTTGTTCTCAATATAATCTTCACTCTGCCTTCTAATGAATTCAAAAGCCAATGGGTTACGAAGTCATCGTGGTGAGATCTCGAATTCCATTGTAAATGAAATTTGTTTTCGAAAGCAAAACCTTGGTATTTTAACGATTCTTCATCAGTTGCAAAAATTCAAGAAATTTAATAACACCTTAAAATGTTAAATTTAATATTTTCGTTTTCTAAAATACGAATATATTTGGTTTCACGCGACTTGAATTTCCTTGGATAAAAAGATATGTAACTATTGGCCAATTTTACGTAGTGAACTTTTGTATAATGGTTTCCTTGTTCTGTTTTGCATCATAAAGATAACGGCCGGGAATAATAGCTCCTCTCCTGGGCAAGTGAGCGCCTCCCCTCCCTCGCGTCGCCGGTGCATCTGCCCCCCCCCCTCGCGGCAACGTCCTCCACCGCCGCCGCACAATGGGCGTATTTTTAACCGCGCTTGAATCAGGCCCGGCAGGAATAGCCTCATAACGAGCCCACGATGAGGCCCTGCCCTCGCCTCTGCCCCCGCTCCCGCCCTCACCCTCTCCCCTTCCTCTGGACCCGTTCCGCCGTTGCTCCAACCCCGCCCCTCTGCCCTCCCCCCAGCTCCTACCCGTCGCTTCTACTACCTCCGTCCTTATTCCCGACCTTCAACCCCTCCCTTTGCAACCGATAGTGCTGTCCCCGTCCCTGCCCCCACCCCCGCCTCTGACCCATCATAGCATCCTCCTGGGTTCATACCCGGGTTTCAGTCCAGAGGGTGACGACACTAGCTTGATAACTAAATCGAATTCAGCTGCTGTCTGGAGGAACGATTCATTGATTATTTCGTGTTTCCGGGCTACTAAGTCATCTACCGGCGAGGGAATACCAACACCTCCTGGAATAAAAACATTCACTGTACTAACGGGAATGACCATGGCAGATCACGTGCCCGAAAACGTTAGTCAGTCAATCATCTATTCACCCCAACTTCACGTTGTGTAAGAGCCTTTCTATCAGGGACAACGAACTCATTACAGCGAAATGTTTACAGTTTGTTGAGAAATAGACTTGCACATCCAAATACAAAACAAATTCCCGAAAACGCAATGTGTGTAACCATTGTGGAAGGGTTATTATACGTGGAAATGAAAAAGACAAAAACGATAAAAACAGTACACAGGTTATGCTGGTAACAGGGTCTCCTCGCTTCAATGAATTAAAAATATAGGGGCTTGAAATTGCTGTACAAATTGGCATTTGCATTTGTTAGGATATTTCAGAAACACTAAAACCATAAATTTGCAGTGTTCCAAAAATGAATGAACATTGAACTCTTCTTACAGAAACAAGTTTACTGTCAAAATGCAGAGTGACACACGGGAGGCAGACGGTTTTTAATGAAATGATACTGAGCCAATTTTAAAATGAATGCACGTTTATTCACACAAAATCAAAACTTATTACCTACCATTTCAGTTATTTGTGAAAAATAATGTCGTAATGGTGATGTCCATCATTTCGAATTCAGGACTCAAGTCTGTTCTCAAAATCCTCCAATCACACGGACTAGCATCTTTGCAGGGATGGCCGCAACCTTTTTAATGATTGAATTCTTCAACTCGTCCAAATTTCGCGGTAATAGACACAGTTTTGGAGGTATTCTCACAGAAAAAAGTCACTCTCTGATAAGTCGGGAAATTGAGAACCAAGGAACCTTGTCAAAATGTGAGATAAAAACGTGCCAAAACGTGTATTAACTAAAATGACAAATAATGGGGTTTTGTGTTGTGTGAATAAATATGCATTAATTTTAAAATTGGCTGAGTATTATTTCATTAAAAATCGTCCGTCTCCCATGTGTTACCCTGCACAATCGTGAATTATAGCATTAGTTTTTCATTACTTTTTCAAATCATTAGCCTAGTTTTGTTTTTGAATAAAATAAATCGTAGGATTGTTAGAAACTAGGTATTTGGTGCGATGTTTCATAAGTGCTAGTGAATCACATTTATTGTAACTATATTTTTACATCAATGTTAGTCGTACTATTAAAAATGCCGTGTTATATGTAGCGTCACTAGTCATTGAAAGTTAAACACATTATCTTTCGAAGAAGATAAAATAAATGAAGCAGGAAAAGCTTTCTCGAAATAATGAATATTTTTGTTCAAATGTATTTAAAAAATTACGCTAATTTTGCCTGCTCCATATGTTTTCTGCTCGTTTTGCAATCTTCAGTCATCATTCCGTCGCTCCTTTTTCTCCCCCTTCTCCTCTCGTTTCATTATTTTGTTTCCTGGCCAAATCTCTATTCCCACCCGCCCCAATCAATCTTCACCACAATTTCTATTTCCACCTTCATCTCCACCTCCACCTCCTCCGTCTTCATCTCAATCTCCGACCATCAAATCCAACTCCATCATCTCCCCTTTAACTGCTCTTCCTTTCACGTCCACCCCCTCCCTCCACCACCTTCATTCCTCAATCTCCAACTCCTCTTCCACCATCAACTCTTCCTCCACGTCATCCTTCACCTCCATCTCCTCCACTTCCTCATCCTTTCCGGCCATGTTTCTTCTCGTCCACTTCGAACTCTTCCCCCTCCACCTCCATGTTCATCTGCACCTGCGCGCTCTGCCTGCGCCCCGCTGTGCTCCGTCCGGCTCCGGTTCACTTCCCGCGTCATATCCGGAGACTGGTCCCATTTCGACCTAAATACGACTCGCGTCGTCCGTCTTGGCCGCGGCCGTCTCCCGACGCCGCGCTCCTCCTGTTGCCTCTTCTCTCCGCACTGGCGCGCGCCATTCAGCTCCGATGGCAACAACCGGAGGCCTTTCCTCAACCCAGGCAGCCTCTACAAACGGGTCATTAACTCCTTGATACTCTGTTTGCATAGGATGATCCGTACTATTCGAACAAACGCGTTAGCTTTCTCCTTCTGAGCACTGGTGTTCAAATTTCGATAATTTCAAATGAAGTTTTTGTCAGTTGGTTCGCGTTAGGTTTCTTATTTTTATTATTTTACAGTTTCTCCCCCGTTATTTATTGCATTATCCTTATTATCCGCTTAATGACAATCCTAATAGTCTCAGGATGGAGGAAATTTCATTTAATGTAGTGGAAATTAGTTATACACATATTACATACTTTGTCGCATTAGTTGTAACTTGAAAATAATAGCTAAAAAATTACTTAGATTTCACGCAGATTTACGCGAAAATTATTCATATTTTCAAAAACGTGTTCAAGATCTCATTGAAGAGTCTACTTTTAATGATCACTTTTAATTTAAAAAATCTATTTTCATGATTGTAATTGTATGAAGTCACCGACAAAATTTTGAACTTTTCAAATTTTTATATATTCTGAGAGTATATTCAAAGAAAATAAGATATACAAAACGTTTAAGTGTCCTTTGAGTGAATACGGCCAGATTGATTGGGAATATCAATTTGCGAGGAAATCGTCCGAATGGTTTATGTTCACGGACGGACAATGCACGGACGGATGGCTTACTGTTTAGAAGGACGAATAGACAGACGACAGACGGACGGAGAGACACAGACAATCGGAGAGAGAGAGAGACAAAGGGGCGGAGAGAGCCATACTGACGGATGGAGAGAGACAAGCGGAAGGAGAGTCAGACGGTAGCTGCTGGGAAGAAGGTAGGGTAATGTGGAAAAACTAGTCTAGACTAAATAGATTAGAAAACAAGTTCAAGAGTGCCTGTGTCATTCTGTAACACCACTACCGTATTCTTGTGCAGATGGTAGCACCATAAACGCCGAACTCCACTCGAACTTCATTTCATTTGTTTATTCCCTCTTGTACAACTTGCTTGGTGGAGAACTCGTTATGATGTTTTCTAATGAGATATACTAGTACTCGCTAGCGAGATCAATTGGATTGTTCATGAATGGCGAACTTCAGTTGTTTACTCCCACCGATATTGAAATTGTATCAGTTTTGTAGGGACAGGATTAGATTTCGCCTCCTGCCATGTAATTTGTTCTTCTCGACATCAAATCATCTAAAATGTTTGAATTCATGTTGTGTTTTTTTTTATTATTTTCCTTCGTGTTTTGCTCTACTTTACCAGTTACCATTAAATATTGAATATGAGAGATTTTATGCAAGTAAGTGTAATAATGCCTTTTAATGTTTTCGAAACCAATTTATAGCCATATTTCATGACGAAACAAAACTATGTCCTAAAAAAATATAATAAATTAATAATATTTTTCGAAGCCCGTAATAGGATGTCTTAATCTGACATTACTTTTTATAAAAACATTTTTTTAATTTTTATATTTACATATCTGTTTCTGAAAATTATATTATATAGTTTAGGTTATTTTTTTATATTTTTTTCTTCCAAAAAATTGATAAAAGTTGAATTTCATGGAAAAATATTTCTGGAAGGGAATAAATTTTTATTAGGCTATGAATAATATAACTAATGCTGCCTCTAAATTGTCTATCTCCGAGTAGCCTCTGCAAAAGGATGGGCACTAATGAAGAAAAAGCAATGGAAAAGATCTACATTCCTCTCTGATACTGAACACATTGTGTGCCGACCTCTAGTGAATACGACGTAAACATACTCGATAAACAATATCTCTTACAACTCAATGCCCTTTTTAGCCTCGCGGTTATATTTACGCAACTGCAGTCGGCCGTTCGACGCTACGTGATTTCCACTTGTTCGCGAGACAAAAACGTACACGCTTGCGCACGCACGTACGTTTCTGCGAAAAAGGTCAAAGAGCAAAGGTCAGCTCTTGTTGGGCGAATGCGTCGCTCCAATGGAACAGCATAGAAAAAGTTCGTTGGATGAAAATATGGTTTTAGATTATGGTTCGGTGTAGTACAAGAGGTAATATCTATACCGCAAAAAAAAAAAAACAATTGATCTCAAAATTATTGGATTCCACAAACCAACTTGATCAAGCGTGAACACAAAGTTGAAATTGTGTTCGATTTTAGTTGGGCGTTTATGCTGCTATTATTTGTTCGTTGGTATTATCATAGGAGGGTTTTTAAGTAGATATTCGTAATTTCCGACTTATTTATTCAGGAAATAATATGATGAATGGTCTTTGCATAAACACATATCTCCTGTCTTTGCAATTTCTCTCGATTAGAGAATGCTGTCGTTTAAATAAGAATAATTTGGTGTGCGAATGGAAAGCTGCTATACGAACTATTTGTTCGATGAAAGGAACTTACCGGGAGCGGTAGCTCAGTGTATCGACTGATGTCGCTGCAGCGCCTCTGACCGGGAGGTCCTAGGTTCGAGTCCTGACGGCAGCAGGATTTTCAACAGTAGCTATTCAGCTAGGTTGAATACAGTCGCTGTCTGGAGGAGAATTCTAGCGGCTGCTCTGATCGGTAGTTTTCCGTGGTTTCTCCGATCAACACCAGGCGAATGCCGGAGCAGTACCCTAACAAACGGACCACGGACCGCGCGCGATCTGACCTTCCTCTTCTTTGTCCTATCCTCTCCCCTTACACACACACTTACACTAACATGCACTCCACTACCACATATTCCGGGAGGCCGGTTGGGAGCTTAGAGCTTGTCCCGGCTGGGACATCCTCTATCTCGCCACCCAGCGGGGGAAGATCACCGCAATCTCCCGAGAAAAAAGCATACACTACACTTACGGGACCATAGCAGTTGACGCGCCCGGAAACACGAAGAAATCAATCAATCGAACCGCGCGCCGTTGAGGGTTTGTTAAAGGCGTGGGCAATGTCATTAGCTTAGTGTTTTGCTGCTGCTGGTTGTTCTTCGGCGGACAATCTCTCACAATAGTCAGGACTGCACAAAACCACAAGATTTCCGTCGTGAAAAGTAAGGAACTTTTTTAATAACTTCCAATATGTGATGGCAGCTATTTTTTCACAACACGTTTCATAGTAAATATACAAAACAAAATAAGTCCAGATTTCGACCTGTACCTGTTGAAAGGTCCCGTGTAAGTGTTTACGAACCCATACTGAAAAATAATGTATTGATGTGGTAGGAAAGAGTCTTTTGCATTCTTATTTCAAAATTTTTATCTAATCATTCAGAATTCTAATCTTCGGCTCATCCAGAAACATTTTATTTGTATGCCAATGACTCTTTCTGTACCTTTTACGAAATAACTATAATTCGATCAGCCCTAGTTACAAGTGTGTTTCTGAAAGTAGTACGTATACTTATCGGTTATGGCACTTTCACTTTGTAATGTCTGTTGTACATGGTCAGATGTTTTATCGAAACGACATTTATGAAACGTTCATAATTGTGTATGATGCAACTAAATTATAATGTTAACGAGAGAAGTTAGTTTCCAAATATGTTCGAATGCAATGTAGCAACATTATAAACGAGTCACATAAGTTATTTCTTTGTATAAAAGTATTATAAATTTATGAGGGAATCAAAGTTAATTTTTGGAAACAACTCTATTGTGACGCCACAGGTATTCGACATCTGTGTAAGAAAACAACGGTGGTCAGCTGTTTGGTCTTCCTTTACTTCCTCAGGATGCTCTCGCTGCGATTGGCAGAATGCCTGGTGACACAATTATTCGTGTCATAAACGGCAAATAGTCTTAATCTGTGCCAAATGATGTCATTTTATGAACTATTTCTTGTAAAAATAGGTAATAACTCTGGACTACAAAAAAACATTTTATCTGCCTGAATGCCCGAGATCGCTAAGGATGTAGTTGCCTCGGCTGGAAGGGTCGTGGTTCCGAACACCACCTCGGGCATGGATGTTTGTGTCCGCGAGTGTTGCCCTTACGTGTCGTGTTCCCCCTACAGCTACCCCAATTTAAAACAATAAAAGTGGTCGTTACATGACCTAGTAGTTAAAAAGCGGCCTAAAAGGTTTTATAAAACGTTTCATAAAACAAGTGTGTCGTACACGGTAAAATTTTAATAAAATTGTTTGGCCTGCGACCTGTGTTGAGTAGTGTACCAACGTTACTGTTTGGCTATCTCTTATTATTTTTCATTGCGAGTATTATACAAAGTGTCATTTAAACTTCACAAGTAATGGTCCTTCTACTACTCATCTCCGTTCTGTATTGTGTTCTGTATCCTTCAATTCCTCATCTGTGCTCTTCCTGCGATCTTTCACAGCCAACACCATTCCTCATTCAGTCTCTCAGCTCTCAAGGAAATTCCCCAGAACTACGTCCGGACACAAATATGTCGCAGTTTGTTATCGTTAGAGCTTTGCGGTTAGCTGATCAGTTGTGCTACTCTCGGCGATGGCATTGGCAAATTCTGATTGGTTGTTGCGTAAAATTATTTGATCCAAATAGGACATGTTTAAATTTCTTTAAAAAATACTGCACATTTTCCCGACAGAAAGCTAGATTTTATAAAATTTACCTTTTATTAAACGTTTTATAAAACAATTTTACAGAAAAAAAACGTGTAAAACAGACATGAGTCGCGTAACTGTTCGCCCGACCGAATTTCTGGCCACTCAACCGCCAGGAGCGCTGGCCGCTCGCACAGTGAATGGCCCCGCACTCACCGCTCGTTTGCTTTTATTAGCCCACTTTCGCCTCACCTTTGCCTTTGGCTCTTCGCCCGCGCGTCTCCCGCCATGTTTTTCTTTGCAGATTGTTTTTACAACCGGCGAATCGTAATGAAGTCCGTGTATTCGCTCCAAAATAGAAAACAAACAGCTGTAATTCTCACCATATTATCGTAAGCAGACTTCTATAGCTGTCTTATTTTATTTATCCCATTACACAAACTGTCTCGTTTTTATTAGACGAGGTGTCTTAAAATTAACATTAGGTACGCAGAATGTTTCGCATGGATGCGGTTGAGATTTACTCTGTTGTTTTTTGTGAGATTTTATTTGTATATTGTAGCTTTGAAGACCGAGCAGATATAAAAAATCCGATTTGTAAATTGATCCAAAAATAATAATTGAATAGTAAAGCATAAGAGATTGAACATTCCTTTTTTTCAGAGTTATTATGCTAAATTTCATAACTTCAATATTATTTTCGGTTTATTTGTTACACACTAATGAAGTGTCAATGACAGACCCCAGCTTGATTTTTTTTAATATATATTTTTGAAGGTTTTGAGTTATTTTCATTTATACGACGTTTTTATTAGAATCTTTCTCAACCCTTAGTGATAGTTTTATCTTTCAAGGTTTGTTGGATCTTTACAAAAAAATCGAAAACATCACCATGTTCAGTGGCTTCTTGGAAAATCCAAGGTTCTCTTACAACCAGACCTATCCAAATGTTCTTTTGCTAAAATGTTCCCTGCTGAAATGTTCTTTTACTCTCTCTTTATGTACAGAACAGTTGTACAATCAGAAAAACGTTGTGAATGTTGAACTAATTCTTCAAAAAACTGACGTCGCTGTATGTGTTCTGTGAAAAGGACCAGAAGTACAAAGGAATTGTTCAAAATGCGTATGTTCTTGCCATACCTCAAGAATCGAAAATATTTAAAACAAACATTAGAAAAAGATTGTAGTAGTTTTTTCTAAATATGCGTGTTGTAATTTCTTCAATAAAAAAACCATTCGGTTGTATTGCAATGTATATCGGAGTTCGTCGTTTCACCGCCCCCGTCCCACTGGTGTTCCGCAGGGTCCGGAACGGCATTGATTTGCGACTGTTAAAAAAACAATTCAATTGCCAAAAAAACTTTATGTAAAAATGTGACATAAAAACAGTGTACCCGTATATATTTTTTGTGTTATTATTGCCCATATTACGTAAAAACTAACCCAGCTGCATTATTTTGCCTGTGTATTTCCCAAGAAGTCTATTTTCCCCTTCACTTCTTTGCTGCTTTGTTTATCTGGTTTATTTCAGTGGTTCGCTTCGATGCGGCTCTGGCTTTCTGCACCGTGACAGATACACCGTTTGCTCTCCATTTGTTTCACCTCGGCTTGCAAACTTCAAACATGTGGCGCAGCTTGCAAGTGCAACGCCCGAACGTCTATTGTGTCTCCTTACATGTTTTTCTATCTCTGGTTTATGTCCTTAAACACACGATTTTGTAAATGAGAATTCTTGTTATTTATTTCTTCTTTGGAATACATTTACTGTTATTTGTGTAGAGAAAGGGACTGAAGATGCATAAGCCAAATTCTAAATTCTCTGTATCCAGGCATAAAAGTTCCTTAACAGTAATGAATTGAAATCTACATGTATTTTATTTCCAATTTTTCTTACCTTCAGCAATTCCAGACGTGATATTTTCCTCATTCTGAGCAATTATCTCACGGTGTCAGCTATTATTTTTTATGACTCTGAAGAATATTTTATACAAGAATGCACAAGTAAATATTCCGGATGTAAATGCCTTCCTGGCATTCCTAATCAAATTATCAAGAAAATATTAAGTTTGGAACAACTGTATATCTATATATATATATTGTATTTTGCTCCCTGTATCACAAATACACCATCCCACAATACGACAAATATCTCGCTTCTGGCGGTGATTGTGTTAAAACATAGTGGAACATGCGCTGTATGCGCTTCAAAAGTTTTTCTGTGAAATTATGTTTTCCATTTGCTGACAATGTGGGGAAACGTACTTTATGGATGCGTCATGCACATCATTCACTGTATGGATTGAAACGTAACAGTGGCAATACTATATTATGTGAAACGTAGTTTCCCAAAGGACAGGTCCGCCGAAAAATGCTTTTGTTGCCTACATCAATTTGCCTTTTGGCTTCGGAGCATGATGGTCTCAAGGATGCGACACTGCCTCGAATATTAATGCAGTACAGTGTGTATATGAATTCATGTTACAAACTTCTAGGGAATGTAGAGGAGTCAAAAATGAAAATAAACTTATTTACCAATTAACATACAATGTCCAAATATCATCTAACAGAATTACAAATGAAACATTTTCTCCTGATAGGTAAGTAATTTCTTATGCACAGCTTGTCGATAATTGACGTTCTAACGCAATTAATGTGTCATTTTCATCAATTAGCTGCAAAGTTCGTACGGGTTACATAACAATCATGGGCAAATTTCACCATGTGTAACTCCATTGTAAGACATTTCCCACTATATACTCATGGACAACAAGTGATCATTTTCAACCTTCCTACGTTCTCTTGTAGTTTGTAATATTTATTCTGAGATTCGTTTATATTGCCGCTCGGTTTGTAATTCAAAATTACCTAACCCTTTATTCTAATAGTTTAAAAGTACAGCATTCTTTGGAAGTAAATATTTTGAAAGATGAAAAAAACAACATTTCTACCATATCAGATGCCAGTGTTCAAGCAGACCCGATCGTTGTCATTATTGCGACCGATAAGTCCTTCGTCAAGTACCGCGAAAGAAGCTGTCCAACTTTCAGGGTCAAAGCATTCGCGGCGATAAACGCCATCAATTTAAAAAAAACACTGTTTTATAACCAGTATCATCGTGAGTGGTTGTGAACGCCAGGACTTTCCATCACATACATCCGCCACGGAGAGTTGTCACTCCATGTTTTGGCAAGCATATTGAAGCGGTTTCCACCCGAAAGTCAAGACGCCGCGCGGCGGGTTTCCTCTTCTTCGGCGGCGCTCGCGCGAAAGTGGAGGGGAGGGGTGGGGGCGAGGGCGAGGGGCGGGATCCACTTTTCATGCGGCGCGAGCGAGCCGGGCGGAAAAGTTGCGCGCGGTCCGCCGGGCGGCGCGCCGCTCGCCCGCGAGATGGATGCAATTCCGGGGGCATGAATCTGGAACTTCTCCTGCCACATCCGCCGCGCGACCGCCGCGCCCCGTTCCGCCCCGACGAGCGCCGCAGCACGCCCGGCCGACCGGCGCGCCCGGGGCGAGCAGCAGCTGGGGCGGGGTGGGACAGGGAAGGATGGGGCGGAACAGGGAAGGATGAGGTGAGACAGGGAATGATGAGGTGAGGCAGAGAATGATGAGGTGGAGCAGGGAATGATGAGGTGGAGCAGGGAATGATGAGGTGGAGCAGGGAATGATGAGGTGGGACGGGGATGGATGAGGTGGGACGGGAAGGATGAGGTGGGACGGGAAGGATGAGGTGGGACGGGAAGGATGAGTTGGGATGGGGAAGGATGAGGTGGGACGAGCAAGAATGAGGTGGGACGGGGAAGGATGAGGTGGGACGGGGAAGGATGAGGTGAAGCAGGGAATGATGAGATGAGGCAGAGACTGATGAGGTGGAGCAGGGAATGATGAGGTCGAGCAATGAATGATGAGGTGGGACGGATAAGGATGAGGTGGGACGGAGATGGATGAAGTGGGACGGAGGATGAGGTGGGACGGGGAAGGATGAAGTGAGACGGGGATGGATGAGGTGGGATGGGGAAGGATGAGGTGGGTCAGGGGATGATGAGGTGGAGCATGGAATGATGGGGTGGGGCAGGAAATGATGAGGTGTGGTAGGGAATGATGAGGTGGGGCAGGGAATGTTGGGGGTGGGACAGGAAAGGATGGAGTGAAACAGGAAAGGATACTGTGGGAAAATCAGAATAAAGCGGGTGGACCAGCAGGATTGACTGAGTATGGCAGGAAGGAGTAGGGTGCGGGAGGGCTGGGAAGATCGGGCAGTGGTTCAGGAAAACATGGGGTGATACACAGAAGGTTAATGAGAGCAAGGCAGGGTGGGGACGAGTTGGGACAAAACAGGATGGAGTAGGGTAGGTCAAGAAGGGGTGGGAGGGGGCGAACAGTATAAACGAGGGGTAGGGTGGGGACGGGGGACAGGGAGAGACGGGACTAGATTGGATGGGATAATGCGTGACTGGGTAGAGCAGGGTGAGGTCGCGGAGCAGAAATTTTTAAGGTGCAACGAGGCGAGGCGAAGCGGGGCGAGCTGTGGCATGGTGCACCAGGGCACGGCAGCCGCGCGAAGGGCCGGGGCGGATGTGAGTCTGAGCAGAGTGGGCGTGGAGTTGAAAAAAGGAGCCTGGGGGAGGTGGTGGACATGGCTGGAGAAGCACCGGTGCCTCAGGGAACGTCTCAAGCTTGTTTCGTTAAGAAGGTGCGAAGAGGGGGGACACGTTACCCAACTTCCCAAAACGGGTTGAGTTAAATAATGCTTGCAGGAGTAGTGGTTCACCAGAGAAAAAAACTTGCAAAAATTGAAGGGCTGTAAGTTGAATAACCTTCAATCTCTGAATTATTCTGAACAGGGACAGTAGGTTGCATTTTAAGGGTGAATAACTAATTAATAATAATAATGCCAGCCCTTCGTGATATTTTTTAATTTACGAAATAATTGGTTCAAAAAATTACTATTTTTTAAATTACAAAGGGAAATCTTATAAAATAAAATTTTCAGATATTTACCTACCAATAGAGATATGCATTTCGATCATGATACGTGTAAATGATGAAATTATTTACATTACATTATTTTTGTAAGAGAAAATGTAATAAATGAAACAGTCTGATGATATATTTTGCAATAATATAAATATCACTTGTTTATCCCTAAAAATTGGTATTACTATTTTTATATTTATATTGATTTGTGTTCCATTATTTTCGATAAAAATTTAATTCAACAATTGTAATTTTTTTAACATAATTTATAAGATATTTGCCAAATGCTAAGTATACTTTTTTTCTTTACAGGTAAGTACTGATTCTTCCAATTCTCAACGGTGATGCTAAATGGTAAGTCGGAATTCCTTCATCCAAATTTGGTAGGTTTCTATTCTTGCATATCAGAATATATTGAATTTCAGTCTATGATGGTTATCATTTCTTACATTGAAATTTCATATTAATACAACAATCAAAGTTCCAAGAAACAAATCAGAATATGTTATCTCCATAATTCACAGTTTATTTCATTTAAATTGAAGCGAATTCTAATATATTTTGAACCAACTGAGCGTGCACGTCAAATTTATTACGGTGAAAATAATTTAAATAATGAACAAAATACATTCATTACATAAAAAAACGTTAAGATAACCTCTTATAAGACCGATTGCGACGCATTATATTTTGTCTTCGAATTAAATTTATCTATTGTTCATAGTATCAAAACGAATGAATGAATGAATGAATGAACCAGAATATTTTTCAAAATATTTAAAACTACATAAGGGTATGCTGTTAACATATTACATTATAACCACATGCTTACTTATTTTTATCTTGTGTTCATGGTATAAGTGTTATTAAGAAACACGTCGAAAAATTACATCCAGGAATTTCGCTTCTCATTTATTACTTACTTATATACTTACAATGCAGATATCTCTCACACATGCACACGTCTCCTGCGAAGTATGCAAGGAGAGCGAGTGCCGACAGAGTGCGTTGTCTCTGCGGCATCTGAAAGCGACCGCACACGAGACATCACCACGCGCCAGTGCGGCAACCGCGCTCTCGCCCACGCCCACGCCCACACCCTCGCTTTTGCCCTCGACCTCGCCAACGCTCTCGCCCTCGCCCTCGCCCTCGCCCTCACCCTCGACCTCTTGCCCTAACCAACGCCCTCGCCCTCACTCTCTCCCTCGCTCTCGCCCTCGCCCTCGCCCTCACCCTCGACCTCGCCCTCGCCCTAACCAACGCCCTCGCCCTCACTCTCGCCCTCGCTCTCGCCCTCGCCCTCGCCCTCGCCCTCGCCCTCGCCCTCGCCTACGCTCTCGCCCTCGCCTTCACCCACACCCCTCGCCCTCGCCAACGCCCTCGCTCTCGCCCTCACCCTCGCCCTCGCCCTCGCCTACGCTCTCGCCCTCACCTTCGCCATCACCCTCGCCCTCGCCACCCCTCGCCCTCGCCCTCGCCCTCGCCCTCGCCCTCGCCCTCGCCCCCTCGCCCTCGCCCTCGCCCTCGCCCTCGCCCTCGCCCTCGCCCTCGCCCTCACCCTCGCCCTCGCCCTCGCCCTCGCCCTCGCCCTCGCCCTCGCCCTCGCTCTCGCCCTCGCCCTCGCCCTCGCCCTCCACCTCGTCCTCGCTCTCGCCCTCGCCCTCTCTCGCCCTCGCTCTCGCCCTCGCTCTCGCCTGCGCTCTCGCCCTCTCCTTCGCCCTCACCCTCACCCTCGCCTTCGCCCTCATCCTCGCCCTCGCCAACGCCCTCGCTCTCGCCCTCGCCTACTCTCTCGCCCTCGCCTACTCTCTCGCCCTCGCCTACTCTCTCGCCCTCGCCTACCCTCGCCCTCGCCCTCGCCCTCGCCCTCGATATCGCCCTCGATATCGCCCTCGATATCGCCCTCGTTCTCGTCCTTGTCCCCACCTTCAACCTCGCCCTCGCCCTCGCTCTCGTCCTCGCGTACGCTCTCGCCCTCGCCTTCGCCCTCACCCTCACCCTCGCCCTCGCCCTCGTCCTCGTCCTCGCCTACGCTCTCGCCCTCGCCTTCGTCCTCACCCTCACCCTTGCCCTCGCCCTCGCCCTCGATATCGCCCTCGTCCTCGTCCTTGTCCCCACCTTCAACCTCGCCCTCGCCCTCGCTCTTGCCGATGTCAACGCCCTTGCCCTCGCCCTCGCTCTTGCCCATGCCAACGCCCACGCCACGCGCTCTCTCACACTCCGACTACGCGCTTGCCTTCCTCAGACGCGCTGCCGCCTACTCTCACTACCTCCCCTTAACCCCCGCTACTCTGGTTACCGCCAGGTGTTCTCGCTTCCGCCCGGTACAGCTCTCTACGCCCATTACTGCCCGCCTGCAACCGCCCGCTACTGGCCGCTTCTTCTCACTACTGCTGGGCCTCTACCGTCCTCTACCCGTTATACTCCGTTACTCCCCCACCACTCCTACCACCCACTTGCCTGCCATTCACAGCCCCCTCTGTTGCCTCTCCCTACCCCTGACTCCGCCTCCGCTCCCATCGCCGCGCCGTCGGCGCCCCGGCCTGCCTGTCGCTCATGTGCCGCCTCCTCACGCGACCCCGCTGATGCCCCGCCGCGTCTTGCTGAGCGGCCGCGACAGACATCGTTATTTTGGCGCGTGATCTGCAAAGACGCCGGATTTCCGTTCTGCGGGGCGCTGCCCACATTTACACTTAAGCTTACACGCACCCACCCCTCGCACTAGCACACATACGAGTTCGAGATCCTCGTTCACTGAGTATAGTCTGTGTAGAGTGTCATGGTGATACGTGAAAGAGTGACAAAGAACATGGCGTAATTCCGTTCGTGCGAGCGGAGTAACGGGAGTAAATGCTATGCCCAGTTTCTTTGCTCTGCCGCGGCAAGCGTTGGTCACTTCATTTGCTCTGGGACTCGCAAGAAGTGTGAATGTCTGCTTGCGAATTTGCTCCTGCGTTTGCTCCGGGTAAAATTTGTGATAAGTGCTGGCAAGTTTGTTGAAGTTTGCATAGTGCAGCGATGGGGAAATCTTCCAGCATGGAAGGCGAAAACTGTTCTGCGTTAAATAGCATGTGCTTTTGTGATTTTTATTGTATTTTATTTTGTGAGTTAAATTTCACAAAAATGCTGCATACGTAGGACATTTTGCGTGTACAGTCTACATTATGTTGTATTCTGATTAATGAAATCAATTTTTAAGGAAAGAGTGGTCCATCGAAGATGCGATCCAGATCTTTATTTTTCATGAAAGTTTCAGACACGTTTGTGCGTGCTATTTGAACGTTTCAATTAACATGATACGTTTTGTGAAGTTTGGATTGATTACCGTCAGACGGGGTGAAAATGTGTCTCATTTTAAGTTTGTTAAGGCATTTTTTTGGAAGCCACAATTTTCGAGATAGAACCTTGGAATTATTATCTATATTTTCTTATAAAATTATGTCTCAAGTTCTGTACGTAAATTATTTGAACCCGTCGTGAGATGGTTGATGGTGTGGTACAATTTCATCCCATAGAATGAAGTGAGTTTGTGCCAAGCAATACTTTAGCCTGTAATCAATACAGAATTGAATGTGGTACATTTTCACCTCATTATGAAATATTTTTACCTATATGGAGTTAAGGGAATGCATGAAAATCCAATTCAAACACTTTCTATCCACATTTATTAATACATTTTCAGAATTAAGGTTTCATGACTACAGATATCACGCTAGATTGTACAACTCTTTTAAGTGGAGAAATCTTTCTCTTCATCTGTTTTCTGCAAATCTAAATTTCACCTGGTTCCTGAGGCAATAACCAATGCTATCTGATTTGCTTACATTGCTGCAGTGTTGGCCTCATCTGTGCAAATTTGAGAGCAATTTTTCTGGGGAAAGCGACCTCTAAACTCAACAACATCATCTCCAACTCCAGTTTGAAGAAATAGAGTTGTGTCATCATTATCTTCCACACTGGTACTATATGACCAGTTATATTCCAGGACATTATCAAGTGAACCCAAGGAATATATATTCTCAGCAGTTTTGCATTTACCTGGGGGCTCATTTGACATTTATATTCCTCTTTACTTGTACTGCGCATCTGTCTGTCATCACATTACCTGATGCAAACACAAATCATGGCTGCAAAATTCGAAAAACACAGAAAGAGTAAATCACAACTGATGGCACAATCCCTTCCCGTGAAGTGTTTTAATTGTGATTTTTGCATTATAACTCACTCAAACAGTAAGGTAAACCAACGCTGCTTTCGGTTTTTTCTCGTAATAATAATATCAACAATACTCAATAAAGCAATCCCACACAAATTTTTCACCGATATTCAGCACGGTACTTGGAGCAATAATGAATCACTTTTATAATACAAGCCCTTTCAGGACCATCATGCTAGCTGTTTGTGTAAAACAACAATGTTGCAAAACCTCTCAATTGAGTGCGTATATGTCAAGAAATAGAGCGTGGCTCATATATCACAGTCTCGCCGTGTTTGGCAGCTCTCAATAATGTGTGAATTCTTAAAATAATAAGGCATGTGGCAACAATAAACTTCAGATAAAGGATCCCTGAAAAGCATTTCAGTATTCTGACAAATTTATTCGACAGAATAAATTTGCAAGGGTACTGAAATGAATCCAAAGAAAGTTCAGAATACAGAGTAGCTTTCTAGTAAATGCTGTCTAGCAAATGCAAGACCGGACGTCAAAACTGACGGATAATGTAAAGAAGTTGATTTCCACTAAGTCACACAAAAAGCAGGGTGATCGATTTCTAAAAAAATATACAGGGAAAACTAGTAAAACGCGTAAAAATCTAAGCGCAGAAAAATATCACACATGAAAATCACAAAGAAATGGCACGTCACGTCAAAAGATATCCATTCGATTTGAGGCTGTGTGCGGGCGGAAGGAAAGAAAGATGTGTTATTGTGACGCGAGTTGTGTGTGGAGAGAAGTTGTCAGGAGAAGTGACGTCCCTTTTAAAATGTCATGTGAAGTTACGCGCGTGATATGTACAGCTTAGAATTGCCTATTATTGCGTATTATCAACAATTACGGAATGTACATCATTGTTATAGTATATTTGCCAAAGATAAAACTATTATGACTTGTGTGTTTATTTTAAAACATGTTTTTACGGGATAAAACATTCTTCAGCCTTCCTTGAAAACTACATACACTACAATAAAGACAGAGATCACTGAGGAAGGTGGAAAGAAAGGGAATACAAATTGAGGTGGTCTGTGTGCATCGGAGAATAGAGGTACTAGAAATTACCACCAATTCTATTGTGAATTGATAACTCATTTGTAAGGTCAAACTAATAATAGAGGTAGATTAACCTTTCTTATAATATTATCTCACCTTTCATCTGTCAACGAATGTTTACTATTAACTCGTTACACCAAATTTTTTTATTTTGTTTCGATCCCTGTCAAAGCTATATATTCGTTAATTCTCAATATATTCAATACAAAATAATTATTCTACTATTCTCCATTGTCCTACGATAGTTCTTAGCTATGCTCGTTCGTAAGTCCACCTGATTACACGAATTCAAGTGAAGGTCTGCTTTCCGAGCAGGTGGGCTCCCCTACGTCCTCCCCCTCCCCTCCCCGCCCTTCACCCGCCCCGCCCCTCCCCTCACCCCGCCTGCGCTCTGCGCCTCTGGTCCCCGTCGCCGACCTTTTGCGCAACGCACGGTGCCGATCTGTTTTGCCAGTGTCAGCCCTCGTCCGCCTGCCAGTTTATGCACACGTTTTATATAGATCAGTTTATTTTCTCTCGTGATCTCGCGGCTATACTTGAACGCGGCTGATTGGGACAAGCTTCCCCTCCCCCCGTCTAAAGAGGGGAGAAAGGTTGCAGGATGCACCCCTTCAATCACTTCCTCGCAGTCTCTGTTCCCGATCGAGGCTTCCGTATGTTGTGCCGCTTCCGAGGATGCCGGTTACTCATTCGACCTCGGTGACGCCTAGAGAAGACAATATTTAGATATTCTCTGGAAGGAAATGGGAAGGACACAAGAAACCCAATTTGATCTTAAAAAATAATACCATCTCACAAGGAAATATATGTCAAGAAGGGGTATAAGAACCATCTGTTTGTGAGCGTTTTATTTTAATTTTTATTGACCAGATATCCAAAATGTTTGGTTGCTGGTTGCGAATTGGGCACGTTTATTCTGGAGAAGAACAAATATAAGGGGTACACGATCAAAACCGCTTTCGTTCCAAAAACTTGATCTTGGTTGCTAATGAAGTCCGTGTCTTCACCCGTTCCCCTTGCAGTGGTTGAATAATTCGACTTGGACGAGGACTCTTGAATCACTGATTTTCTGACATACTCTTTTAAACAAAATGTTATGGAGTAGGTGATGTTAGATTACAGAAGTGGATCACATTATTCGACTTGTAATAAAATATAGATGTGCAGGAACAAATATGTTTATTATAATTGCAATTTAAAAGTATTAAAATATTTTTTTAATTGTTTTGGGTAAAAGGAAGATAATAAAAAGAAATGAGAACGGTTAACAAGATACATTAGATTCAGAACTCTCTATTGGAAAGCAAAAATCATTCGCAACTTGAATAGTACATTATATGAAAATTTCATTAACAGACATTTCAGTATTAGATGAATGAACGTTTTGTAAGCGGTTGTCATAAATCAATATACAATCCACATTTTTTCACAAAAGTGTTATTCAATCTGTAAGCAACTGCTGACATGAGTAAGAAGACCTCTAAATTCCAAACGACTGCCTGGTGTATTTTTGTTAACTGGGGCACAGTATTTTCTCAAGAAACGGAGAACGTCTTGGAACTTCTCCGGCGGTGTGTCTGATTTCCGCCATCGGAGCATTGCCCCCCCTCCCCCACCCCCAGCGCGCCGCAATCGGAGAGCCCGACGAGCGCCCTTCACGGAGGGCGGGAGGGGGGGAGTGAGAGGGCGGTGGGAGGCGCTTCGCGTGCAGCGAGGCAAGGAGCCCCGCTCGCAGCCACTGCTTTCGTCCATTAGCACAGCCCCGCCGCCAATAAAGGAATTAAAAATCTATTATTCAGCAAGCTCCTTTGCATCAGATGCACTGTGCCATTTCCGCCGCCCCCACCTGTCCCTCTCCCGTCCCTGCTTCACCGCCACCTCCGCCCACGGCTTCGGCTGTTCACTGCCGCCCACACGGTGCCGCGCTGCACCGGCTATCCCCATCTCTCCCTCAGCCCCTGCCTCTTCCACCCAGTCACCACAGAATCGCCGGCCCCATTTCCTGCACCGTTCTCCGTTACTATCGCCCCCTCACGCATGCATGATCGCTCTCCCCCCCTGCCCACCATCCCGCCCACTCCCACCACCCGAAGCCCCATCGTCCCATCCTTTCTCCCGCTCCCTGCTTCCCGTTGTCTCCGTCGTCAGCTCTCCCACCACGTCCACAGCCATTGCCCCCGCTGCCACCACCCCCACCCCGCCATCTCGTATTTCTCCGACGACTTTTCCTCCACCGCTACTGCCGTATCAGCCACCCTCCCCACTCACACCAGCAAACTACACCTCCGGCCCCGCCAGCCCCATACCCGCACTTTTAGTCTGGAATACACCGTAATCACAGACACGAACTTCAAAGATAAATATGTACCGGTTTATTCACAATATGTACAGTAATACTTTAAGTTACTCAGCTCTGGTAGATGATTACTTCCCTGATCGCAGGAGCGATCCTTAAAAATGAAATGTCTGACTCGTGGCCCGCGCCACGCCTCAGCGGCCTCATGCACACAGCAGACAGCTCCGGCGACCTCGGTCACCCGTGGATATAGTGTCCACAACGGCGTCCCAACACAAGTTTTGTGCGTTCGCACGAGGGTTCCACTCAGCTCGACAAAACCCCGCCCCCGCGCTCTGCGTTCGCTCTTATATAGCTTCCACCCCCGTGACCTGAAACGTCACTGGGTTTTGCACACGGCCCGCGCTATTCGCGTTGCCAGGCATTTTTGGACATCCATTTCCATGGATTCCAAGAATTTTTCACGCGGCATGTGGCAAAAATGCGTTATCCCGCATTTTGGGCATCCCTTTCCCTAGCTCTTAGAATTTCTCTAAATACCTCGGCGTGTCACATCCTGCCTGGCCCCTGGCGTCTAATCCCTTGCCGCAGCGCCTTTGTGGCGCCCCGACGGTCGCTAGCTGTAGCCCTACAATACGTTACACAAACGAACACAGTTTGTACAACTTTCATCGATCACTTTATCCCTCTTGCGAGATGATCTTGATGACCTAGTATTTCTTTCGTCTTTCATCGTATTTCGTCTTTCAGCTTTGAAACATCGATGTTTAAAAACAGTGATGGTTTTCGTTCGATGTATTATTAACATCGATGTTTTAATTTTGAATATGTTGTTGACGATGTTTGGCAACATCGATGTTTTGTGGTCGATATCGCATCACTACCAGTCAGCCCCATTGTCCCACCTGTCCCATTTTCTGCTATTTGTAATTTTTGAGTGGTCAACGAACAAAAAGGAAGTGAATGATGGATCTGAAAATATGTTTCTTAAAAAGACGAAAATCACTCCATTTGAAGTCTTGGATAAAAAAAGTGCTACTGAGTTCATCTTCACTTCAAGATATGGGCTCTTATGGTGGCTTTGCAGGATCATCAACAATCCAATGAAAGTACAAGAAATTTGAGGAAAAAATAATATATTTTTTATTTGAAAATTTTGGTTAAAGAACTCGTAATTCTAGTTTAAAACTCATAATTCTTGTTTATTTATACCATTTATTTATGGATTGTAGATTTGAGTATATTTAAAAATGTTTAGTTGCCTACGAGGTTAGTGAATAGTTAATTACAAATTCTACTAGTACGTTTAAAACTTTAAAAATTATTCTGAAAAAAGAACATTTCTGGCTCTACAATGAATGTAATATGGAGAGAGTACTGGATGTTCTGATTGAGAAGTTATATGTGCTGGGAGTAGAGGAGTTCTGAGCATGACAGCAATTTTTCCCCTAATATTTTACTGATCCATTTTACTTTCTTGTATACGTACGTAAGTCCAAAGTATTACACGTAATGCAGAGCAAGTTATATGATGCTGCGGAAGATTGATTTCGAATTTTAACCAAAATACATGTATTGTGTGCTTTTTAAATTAAACAGAAGTTTTTTAAGTACTTTTCATGTTGTCTGTATTTACATTATGAGCAGTTCTTATACTTTAACACACTTGTGATTATACAAATGCTTCAAAGAATTTCTAACAAAGTTTCTCGAAAACTCAATTTTTTTTTGTGAAAATCAGCATTAAATTGCGCAATTTTGGAAATATTCAAACGAAAAACAACATTTTCTTAAATACTACTCCAAATTTGTCAATTAAAAGTGCAAAAGATCCAGCGTATACTGTTCTAGAAAATTTTTAAATTCATATTTCAGTTCTTCCATTAGGGGTCCGAGAAGTTGAGAAAATGTGAAAAAAGATCTTTCGGCAGCAATAGATGGTGACTGGTAAGAGTTTGGGGCAAACACGAAAAGCTAGTTCAGACTAGAGATATTAGAAAACTATGTCGTACGAAAAAGTCTGTGTCATTCTGTAGCACCTGTAATTTATTATTAGTAAGTTAAATCTGACATTTTTATGTTGTTTCATTGCGCTCCTTCTCTGTTACCCAATGTTAAATTGGAGAGCTTCCGTATTCTGAGAAGTGACCTCTTCGTCGTCCGCGAGAGTACAGTCTGCCGGCGGGACATTTGCATTCACTGTGCAGGTGGCACCTGCAGGGGTTTCCTGAAGGATTGCTCCTGGTTTCCTTCCCGCCTCCTCCCCCTCCTTCACCTGCCACGCTGCTATCCCTCGCTCCTGCCTTGCCCCCGCCCCCGCGCTCTGGACCGGTTTCTGCGCTGCTCCCCACCTGCCGCCCCACTCCCGCCCCGCTTCCGCCCTCCCCGCCCCAACGCCCCGCTCCCACTTCCCCGCCCCACCCCCGCCCCTGCTTCCCACCCTGCTCCCTCCGCCGCTCCCGCCCGCTCCGCCCGCTCCGCCCCACTCCGCCCTGCTCCTGCCTGCTCCCGCCCTGCTCCGCCCTGCTCCCTGCCTGCTCCCCCACCGCTCCGCCCGCCTCCTGCTCCGCCGCTCCGCCCGCTCCGCCCCGCTCCGCCCGCTCCGCCCGCTCTCCCGCCCGCTCCCGCCCGCTCCGCCCGCTCCGCCCCGCTCCGCCCCGCTCCGCCCGCTCCGCCCGCCTCGCGCTCCGCCCCGCTCCCCTCCCGCTCCCGCCCCCCGCCCCGCTCCCGCCCCCGCTCCGCGCTCCGCCCCGCCCGCCCCGCTCCCGCCCCGCTCCCCTGCCCTGCCCGCCGCTCCTGCCCGCCCTGCTCCTGCCCGCTCCCGCCCCTGCTCCTGCCCTGCCTTCCCCGCTCCCGCCCCGCTCCCCTCGCTCCCGCCCCACTCCCCCCGCTCCCCACACCGTCTATCCCCGCACTCCACTTCACCCGTTCCCCCCTTTTCCCTCGCTCCCGTCCTTCTCCTACGAGCTCCCGGGTATCCCTCTTCTACCCCGCTCCGCTTTTCCCTCGTCTAATCTCACCATTCCACCTCACCCCTTCCGCTTCACCCGCTTCTCCTCCGTCCCTTCACGCTCCGCCCAAGCGCTCCATCTCCGTTCCCACTCGCGTCCGCGTTGCCGAAGTCGCCTCCGCCGCGCCCCCGCCCCGCTCCAAAGGAGTTCGAGACAGGGATTCGCCAAGGCAGTGGAGGCGGGGGCGGCGGCCCAGGTGAGTAAAGGCCCGGTCGAAGAGGCTGCTCGACGGGGGAGGGGGAGGGGCGAACGCTCTGAAAAGCGCTCGTAAAGGTGAACATCGTAAAGGCGAGAGCTGCACCTCGATACAAAGAGACGGGATTCTGATACGTGGACGAAATTTCGTCTGGTCCGAGCATGTCCTGACCCTTCAACTGATCTGAGAATAAAACGTCACTTTTAGACGAAGGTAAAAACCATTGAAAGATTATAAAGTGATAGTTTGACTGAGATGATGTATAAGAAACCGGAAATTCTCATATAAACTCATAATGTAATTTATGTGGCAATTTTTTTTTACGTATCAGTTTTAAAAATCCCAATTTTTCTCATACGTAGGCACCCAACTCAACCACACACTCATGTTCGCTTTCTTTCACTGTACAGCGTTAATATTATTACAGCTTTCTTTATGCATTAAACGAAGTTCACGACACGTCCGTTCACAATGTGAATCACTTATGCTTTTACCAAGAAAAAGAAAACTTATTACAATTTAAAAGCGTTTATCTCTACGAAGCACATTTTCTATAATTTTCACAACTGGTGGTGTTCTAACACCACATACTTTCTTGCATTATTTGTAACTGTATAGTAAAATTTAGTATTTACGTTTTAATATGTTGTTAGTAACCAGATTGCTGTGAGCAACATAAATGTTGCTTAACAAAGAAAAATTGTGTACAAAGTTAGAAATACAACACGCTATTCAGTGAGAGTGATTTCATTTAATATTAATGTAATAAAACTTGGCGCAGTCGAGTTAAAAGTACCAGTCTGGAATTCAACAAGCTGAAAATTTTAAAATATTTAAGGAAAATGTTCAAAACTATTTAACAGCAACTTAAAAGAAGAGAAAGTCACGTACTGTTCAAGTTGCACGTTTAAAAAATTATTAATATAATAAAAATATTAAATCCCTTATGAGTATTCATTATATAATAATATTCAGAGAGGCAATTATGATCAATTAGTGTGAAAAACATTTCATAAAAATGTTATGTTAAAAATATGTGAAATGCAAAAATAAACCGTTGAATTAAGCGACATGCCCGTATTTGTGTTTGCGACAAACTGTAGCACTCAGCATTTCCACCATCGCAACTGTTGTCACGAACGAAAAATTTTCTGCCACAGTAGCCACTGTTATCGCTTTGTAAATTGCCATTCTCACCCCTACAGTCAGGGATGGTGACGGGTATCGCGTGCCGCAGACCAACAGGGAGGAAAGAAATTCACTTCTCCTGTGAACTTGGCAATTAGACACGTAAAAGGCTGATGTCACAGTGGTATACTCTTAGCTGTTGTCAACGAATAGGAAATAGATTTAAAAAAATATTTTATTGGAATATTCAAGATATTCCAAACCATTTCTTTCTCCTTTGGGCTTTAAATTTACCTGTTTTCACGATCTTCTTTTTTTAATTACCGAAACTTTTGTACCTCAGTCCCCAAAATATTTTCTATTAAATAATATTTGATATCATGCAAAAATTTATATTCAAAATAAAACTTCATTTGTGGGAAATTCTTATACCTGCCTCTTTCTATTCCCATTAATACAATTGATATTTTCCTGATTATTTCTTTTTCGTGTGAATTCACTGTAATACATACGGTTTATTGATTCTTCCTGTCTTGTGCTATAAATATCCGTCAGTTGGCATTTGAAATTTAAGAGGAAAATTGATTAAAAGTATTGAAACTAAATTTGAATTGTATGATCTTCAAGATAGAACTCGCACCTACGAAATCTTCAACAAGAGGCTCTTCGGTGCACGAACTCACGTCTAATTTACTATTTCCTTTCTAGCCTTCCAATCCACGTAGTAGAGAGAAAATATTATAATCGTGTGGCGGAAAGTTTTTGACAAAATCTCGTGTTGTCGGAACCTGATAACGAACCAGTGAATAAATGGTATTCCAATTGTAAATTACTTCCTCTAACACCGTTTCCACATTTTGAGGATCTTTCATACATAGAAATCGATTGACGGAAAACGTCTCTCTGTATCTGCCTGTCTGTTCGCCTTCCGTTCGCCATCGCCTTCCGTTCAGATCATTCATACGAATTTTTAAAACCTTTATATTCCCCGATCGATCTGAAAAAACTCGAGCACCGAATCGTTTAAAACGGATAGTTGGTTTTGGGGAATACTCTACATGAAGCTTCAACCTTTTCAGAATGTTCTCAATAATGGCTCCAATTTTTATTACACTTCGTCCCCAGATAGCGTTTTAAATGCTAGAAAAAGTTGCGCAGGTGTCATTTTCGATGATATTTCTGATTTTTTGAACATTGCAATGATTTAACAAGGTGGATGGTTTTAGGTGAATAGTTTTCGAATAAGTTTGTGTGAATATAGACATTTTTTAAACGATTTTAAGGAGTGTTTCTTTTGTGAGTGGTACTAACTGGCAATCGTTTCATTCAGCCCTAGAGTCTTACCAAAAATTAGGGAAGTCTTCCTTTGAAATTGTTAACGAGACAACAGTACAACTGACCAATGGTTCAGTTAGGGAGTGCGTGATGACAACTACAAACATTTTGAAATCATTTACATGAATAGAAACATTAATTTTTCATATTTTAATTTTTTCAGCTATGGTCAAATTTTGAAGGTTTGAAATGATTGAGAAATAATTTTTACTATATAAAATATGGTATGTTTTCCGGTAAATCTGAACTTCACTTCACGCATCGATGACGTAGTTTGTAAAGGTCTTTGGATTCTTTGATCACCAATAGTAGTACAATAATGGAGCATTTACGGCACCTACAGTATACAGTGTTCTGATTATGTTTGTAAGTATTACAGCCACTATTACATACAAGATATCACGCACTAGTACTAAAATGAAGTGTCTTTCAGATCGTTGGATCGGGTGATTCTTGACATCTTATGGCTTTTCTCTTTCCCCCTTGCAAACGTGCTCTAACTCAATTCGTAAGAAATCCATTTCACCTACAATATCATATTCTATCATCCATCCAATTCCCCACAGTTTCCCTCCCCAAAATCACGTTACGGGTCTTTCACCCCCGCCCGCCTTCCCCATTCAATTACATTTTGCTCCAATCCTTATCGAATTTTCGTCTTTCACAGGTTTCCTCCAGCGCTAGCGTCTTCTCCTCCATCGCTCTCACTGCTGAACTCGGAGAGACGATCCCTGCTAACAATGAAAGCTAGGAAAATTGATATCTGTACAACAGAGAATGGTTGTCATAAGTATGTATATTTCTGAATGTCGTGACTGGAATTATAACAGATTAAGGTTCACAAAGTTTAAAGTCAAAAAGGAATTTATTTCAAATTCGAATCAACGATTGTAAACCAGGTCACCGTATAAACTGATGCCCTGCGTGAAGTTCAGCCACAAAGCCAAAGAGCGTGAGTCTAGGTCAGAGCACCGATGCCCAGCTGTATCGGTCCGAAACGTAGATCCACTGCCGCCGTGTGCACGATACAGGCTCACACCTCTCGCACTCTGCCTGAGGGGGCGAAGACGATCGGGTAGCATAACGTCCTGAAGGATATAACCCGAAGAGAGGTGTCCTAGCCTCCATTAGTGCTTGCTCATTCCTGAAAGAGGGTACGTTTGTGACCTTTGACGTCTTTTGTTAAAATTGCTGAACTCGCATTACATGCAGACGGCGTCTTTTCGGTATGTGTTCGGAAAATTATTTTACCGTACACGTACTGTTAAGACACTTTCCAAATAGTAAACAGTGTGCATGAGTACCAGTTTTCAAACATGAGTACTGAAAAGTAATGTATGCCACTCGTACAAAAGTGTATTTTACGTACTCGTATTTTACGTAATTGCTCGTATCATCGCCACATTCTCACTTTCCGTAAAATGAATTTCTGTAATTACATAAATAACTACTTTTGCGATACTCTCTAATGCTGTTCGTAGTCTAATATCTAAGGTGTACTTTCCAGCAAATGTTACAGTATTTGGATGTGAGGCAGTGGGGAACCTGCAGATAATAAAGAGATGTTGGCTGATGGCATTCGTGCTGTAAATGTGATTCGTGTTGAGTCGTTAGGTTCTTTTGGCATTTTCTAGTTGAGGGAGGAAGGCAATGACAAGTTATCCTCACTTCCTCCAAAGACCTTATACCGGGAAAGATGGCTCAGGGCATCAACTGATGTCATCGCAGTGCCTCTGACTGGGAGGTTCTAGGGTTCGAATCTCGACGGCGGCAGGGTTGTCGACACTAGCTTCATTGTCGAATTCAGTCGCTGTCGGGAGGAGAATTCTAGCAGCCGGCTGCCCTGATCAGTAGTTTTAATTGGTTTCTCCGATCAACACCAGGAGCAGCAGTGCCGGAGCAGTACAAACGTGCCACGAACCGCGCGAGATCTTTCCTACCTCTTCCTCGTCCTCTCCTCTCCCTTTATACACACACCTACTCTAACATGCACTACACTACCACACATGTCGCGAGACTGGTCGGGACCTTAGAGCTTGTTCCGGTTGCGGCGATACCACGCTAGGGGTGATACCTGGTTGGGAATATATCACGCAAGCCTTCGGAGAGGTAAGCGCCGGATCACACATTCAAAGGCGGAAGATTACCGTCACCTCCCGAAGCAAAAACATGTACTATACTTACGCTTCTAATGACCTTAATAGTTGACACACCCAGATAATCAATCCAAAAACCCATTACTGTGGCCCTTTAATGGTGACTTAAGGAGGACCCAATCAGAATTCAAACTCATAACTTTTCAGGCAGGGGTTACATTTCACAGGAAAAACATTTCGCAGAGTGTGTACACATTCCTTGCTCCTTTCTGTAAAAATTGTTATTTCTTATAATATTCTGAAAGCGTTTGGATCAAAATAATAGTTTTCGGGGAAATTGTAAGAATATTTTTGGTAATGTGGAATATAAGTGATCATTTTTGTCTCAACCACTTCAAATGAATGAGTTCATGTCTTTATCTGGTGGAGAGTAAATGGGCGTTTGACCTCAAAAGTGCGTCTCCATTCTGATGGAAGGACGTTAGCAGGTTGTGGCTTGCCCTACGACAGCAGCAGCGCTTTGCGTCTCTGTTGGCGCCACTCGCGCCGCCGCCTCCCCGCGCTACCCTCTACCCCCGGCCCCGCCCACGCTCCCGCCCCACCGCTGCCACCGCCCTCGCCGCCACCACCGCCTACTCCGTCCCGGACGCCGCCGCCGCTGCGCGCTGGACCCACAGCCCCCCCTTCCCCCCAGCCACCTGCCCGCTACCGCCCCCGCCGCCGCCCCGCTACCGACCCCGCCGCCGCCCCACTACCACCCCGCCCCCGCCCCCGCCGCTGCCCCCGCCCCGCCGCCGCCCCTGCCGCCGCCCCCGCCGCCGCCCCCCCCGCCCCTGCCGCCGCCCCCACCGCCGCCGCCGCCGCCGCCCCCGCCGCCGCCCCCGCTCCCAAACCCGCCACTGATGGATACCCCACCGCACCGCTGTTCCGGCGACTTTCGATGGAGGCTCCCTCGCCCCCTCCCCCGCCTGACGCCTTGTAGTGGTGGCCTTAAAGACGACAGACGGCTTCGGAATGCCTTCTAATGCAGCTTTTCAAGGCGCGTGCGACGGTTTATGGTTATCATCAGCATTAGGCCGATGTAGAACAAATCAAGCAAGTTGTAAGTCAATGAAAACTGAAGTTTATAATCATCAAAATCCGTTATTTTTTATTGTTACCGTATGTAATGCCTTTGCAATACTCGTATCTTTTTTTTTTCAGAAAAAAAACGTACAAATATGTAATACTGTTCCTTAAATTTAGAAAAATCATTCGCCATTTCAAACTCATTTGTTTTGGTTGTCGTTAATGGATGGTGGGCTGTTAAAATTCTTAACGAACTCCGGCTAGTGGCTTTACGTTCCCCTGTTTGTTGTTCTAGCTGTGTATAAACAGACAACTTCGTTATTCGTGCTATCCATCTTACGTTGTTCAATACTTTCTTTCAAACCCCTTTACAACAAAAAATTCACATAAATAAGACAAAAATTGCATTTGAATACACAAACTCGTCTCCTATACCGGTGGAGCTGAGAGCCCAGTATGAAAAAGGACTGAAAATGGGTCAATGTGTTCATTCGATTATAATACCATAGAAGGCAGCTTTGCTAATTCAATTTATTCATGGATTATTTTACATTGTGACATACTTGCCGAAAATTTCTACTTTCAAGATTATATTTTAACAAGAAATATACACATTTTTGCGAGGTAAATCTTTGTAAGCTAAATAATGAAAAATATCAGGATTTACAAGTAAGACCAAATCTGCTTCTGAAACTATTTTGTTCACGAGTTTAGAAATTTATAATAAAAATAACAATTGTTTAATTAATTTTCATATTTATTTTAATGAAAAATGGAAAGTCACTTGATGTGTATAAGTAAAATGTGTTCCAAATAATATTCTTTTGGAGCAAAAAATGAAGATAGCGTAGGCAATATTTCATTGGTAGGCATTTTCTTTCTATGTTCTTCTGCAAAGTATAATTCTGACTTGCAGTAAGTGTAATTCAGAATTGGTAGTACTTTGGAAACTCGTGACCTATTCTACAATGAAATATAAACTTGAAAAACAAATATAAACAACAAAGAAACAGTAAAAACTCTTCGATAACATTCAGTGACTAATAGAGGTGATTTGATTATTGTAAAATAGATGGTTGTCGTATTTTGTGTGTCAATAAGTCTGCAGTGTCAGTGAGGACGTGCCAAGCACCTACTTCAGAAGCTTCGGAGGAATCTTGCAAACATTTGACACGTAAGTCACTATAATATATTTTCATGTGATCCCTCCATCAGTCGGTTTCCGTATCACGAAACTGCACTTTTTACATCAACGTTGCGTCTGCGTTATGAGTAACACAGTGAAATAGTGCATTATCGTATTTCACGAATTAAGATGATTCCACCATTATTAACTCTTGTCTTTGGTTTCTTGTTTGGATTTTTCGCGAATGAAAGTTCACGAGCGTGAAATTTTGTGTTTTCTTCTTTGAGGTTAGGGTTCGTCTGCCGAATGTGTTGTTGTTCGTCTGGCGCTCTCGTAAAAGAAATTAGAAATAAATTGGGGTAACGAAATACTCTATTTGTGTCCGTATATGTATGTATGTAGGTACGTGTCTCTCCCCCCCCCCCGCCAAACAAACTCTACCATGCACTCTACCATAAAAACTGACTTGATACTCCCTACTAACCACACTATTAAACGTATAAACTAGCGTAGGAGCAAAGCCACAATAATTTGAATGACTGAAATGAAATGTGTGTCCAAAGTCAGAGATCAACAGTACATGCAAGCATGCGTTACTCAAATGCCACAAACCTCTCTTCCAAGAACTAGATTAATCATATGTTTTCAAGAATGATAAACTCATTATAAGTGAAACAAAATTGCTGTTTACTTTAAATAAATATTCAGTCACCTTTTCTTCTGTTACTTGTTTCTGTACTTCGGGGTAACAGATTATCTCCACATATTCATCGATGGGTCTATTATTGACATCCGTTTGAGGGTTAAAGACTTTCCCCAAAACCGTAGAAACACCAGCTGATAACTTGAATATTTTTATTGTCGTATGAAATACTATTAAGATTACATTTATTACAAACAAGATGTATTTGAAATTCGTAAATGGTACACAATTTTGAGATTTTATTTTTATTTTCTTATTTTTATTTTTATTTTTTATTACTTTTGTGAAAATATTTCAATTCTCGCAGCAGAAGAGTATTTTATTTCTTGTTCCTGAAGCAACAAATAAAATACTCCAGAGATTCGTTTTTGGATAATAATTTTGAGTAGTTTCGTTCAACAGCACTTCGTAACGAGAGCTACTTGGACCTAGAATCTTTAAGTCTACTTAGCTTCACTTAGCATAACTTACGGTGTCGCAGCTGCAGATGCGCCTAATAGATCTTATTCATGTAGTAAAAAAATTATTACTTTTATGTTACATGACCACTGCACCTGCTGGTGAACACAGCAACCCAACCAACTGAACTGTAGTTGGCCGAGAAGAATAGCCCTCGATTACTGGGCGACATGGCTGCTAAGCAACGAGTTGGCACCATCCGTGATTTAGTGGTGCACTTGCGCTCCTTCCAAGACTCCCATAGGATACGCCCAACAGGACGCTGATCTCATTCTCTGGCGCTGCATTGGCACCGCACTGAGAGATGGGCGCGTTGACTCCTCTGTGGCGTAAACGACGTAATTCGGGCTCGTTTAGACGGAGATAGAGAAACATTAATGACAGGCACTCTACGATCATCACCTAACGCTACGTAGGCTGTTTGTGAGTTGAGAGGAAACTAATTGATATGATTGTTACGGAATGTAAATGAAGGTAGACTCTACTGCGGATTTCACACAGGTGAACCTGACGTTTCGTCAGCTGTTCGGCCAGCTGTGACAGTTCTCCAAGCAGGAGCTTACACGTCACTACATATAGTGACATGTAGGTTGCCGATTGGAGAACTGTCACAGTTGGCCGAACAGCTGACGAAACGTCAGGTCCAAGTCTGTGAAAACCGCAGAGTACATCTTACAAGCTAGCCAGGGGCTCGCAAACTACTCGTAAGTCCAGAAGATTTGCTGTTCTATGACTCCGGCTGAATAACATGATACGTTCTGCTTGAACTCAACGGGTAGTAGATGTGAGATTTTATAGAATCAACAAATTTACTGATCTGATAAAAAGTAAGTAAAAATATTTTATGTAATTGTCGTGTTGTGTTGTTTACTCCTTTTCCGCCTATTAGAGGAAAGCGATGAGGAGGTCTCTGGAGGATCTTTAACTTCTTTATATTTTTCTCTCTCGTGACTAGAAGTTGGGTGAGGTGAATGGACTGCTGCGCTTATGTGACTCGAGTTCAATCCATTCTATATCAATGCTTGCAGTGTTGTGAAATGTGTCTTCTACTTGATTCTTATTGAAATGATGGTCGCGCTCGTACATCATAATTCTCAGAAATTAATCTCTCGTAATTCTGGAGTGAATGTAGATTTATTTCATCGTGTTTCTACGTCATGGAAATATGACGACCAGTACGAGGAACAATACATGTTTGCAATGCACTGAAACCACAAAGAATTTTGCTATAATTCGCCTGCTTTTAAATTTATATTTTTACATGTTCTTCGTAAAATGTAAAATGTTACTGAGGCATATCTTGCCAGTTATGTATCAAATTGGGCAAGAACCAAATTGTATAATAATTCTATGTGTAAAATATGCAGTAATTAACAAGTGAAAAACCGAATGTAAAATGTGGTATGAGATAACGATTAAGTTGTACATATCATTATTATTAATTTGTTTCCCTTCCTATGTTTTTTCAATATCAGTGAAATATCAGTGTTGCAAATTGGAAATTTAAACTTCTATCGGATCTATCGGGTACATACCTGGTTGCCTTTTCTTAGTATTTCAGATAAAACATTGACATTTAGTAATGGAACAATCTAATACTTTCTTTCCTTATTCAAACTTGATTTCTTTTCTCACTTGTTTGTAATAACATGCTCTTTGCAATCTCAAGTCTCATCTTATCCTCTGATTCACTCACCGGGAACTCATTACACGCCACGTAAAATAATTCATTCATTCATTCAGTCTCGCCAGAACTCAGTCTCGCCACGTAAAATAATTCATTCATTCATTCATTCATTTACTTACAACTCGCACACACTCACACATGCCCACTCGCTCACTCGCCAATCACCCATCGCGTACTGACTCAATCGCCCACTCGCCAGTCACCCACTCACTCGCCCATTCACCAACCACCCCTTTCATCACTCACTCTCGTGCTCGCTCATTCGCCCACCCGCCCACTTGCTTGTTCGCCCACTCGCTCGCCCCCCCTGCGTGCCCGCTTCTCGTTCGCTGGCTCGTTTGTCGCCCGCCCACCCGCACGTCTAATAAATCGGTTCTTGGGGACGCAAATTGCTCATTAAAGGGATCGCAGCCGGTGAATTAATTGCCAGAGGCGCAAGATGGCCGCCCGCCCCGGCCCTCGTCCGCCCTCTTCCGCCCGCGGGGTCACTGGAGCTCGAGGTTCTCCGGCACGAAGAATGAGTGGGTTTATCACGGGGCTCCTCGACTAAGCGTTCGTTTCCAGACGTTTCGCCACGTCCGAACACTGTTTGCATTTCTACACTGCTACCTCAGAACAAATGTTACAATCCTCGATATCATGCAATGAAAGAAAAAATTACCATTTTTTTAACAAACATATCGTCGATTTTGGGGGATACTGTTGTAACTAAAAATAAAGAAAATGAGGATTTTAAGTGAAATGGACTAAATAATCAGTTGAAAAAATGGATGAAGACTGTATTACTGCCAGTATACTGATTTCCCCTATGTAGCAAATGCATCATTTTTCCGTAGAGATAGGTCTGCGTTTGCTTTTAAGGATTCATGTTACAATTACAAAGTCATCAGCGTCCGTGGGAGCCGCATTTCTCGAATACTGCTTACGCAGTGCAGAGAAAATATTGTAATGCTGCGAGAAAAAAAACAGCGATTTTTCAACAAAAATCTCTTCTGGCTGGGCCGTGATAACGAAAAAGTTTATCAATCTTGTACATATATAAATAGTATATAACATTCTCTACCTCAGAATCCACGTTTTGTGTAAACTTATATGGAAAAACTGGCTTAAAGCAAAATGTATCTGTCTGTCTCGCCGTCTGTCTGTGAAAAACTGTATCGACTAAATTGTAAAGAGGATTTTCACCGAAATTGAGATACCCCGATGAATCTGTTTGATGTCGCAGCCCTTTGAACTTGAAATGGATATTTTCATTTTGGGGGTACATTACATGAAGCCTCAACATTTTCAACAACAACGACAATAATAATAATAATAATAATAATAATAATAATAATAATAATAATAATAATAATAATAATAATAATAGTTTGAAAGGATCAAGATTTCAATAAATATCGTTATTGTAGTCAAAAATACAGAAAATTGTCTTCTTAATGTACTTGCAATATCATTTAGCACTCCAAATAGACGTATCCAACCCCTAAATCGTTAGACAGTTAAAAGTATTGTTTGAATAAATATCATTAGTCCCATATTGCCTCAGTTCTCTTTTTATATTTTTGAGAGTCCTAAAAAATATCGGAAATATAAATACAAAGACGAAAGAGATTGTTCAAATACCCTGAACTTACGGAGGATTTAGAAAGAAGCTGTAAAGAAGGTTTAACTCCACATGGCATGCTGCCAGAGAATGAATAGCTGAATCATTCTAATTTAACCGATTTATTTTATTCACGAATGAAGCAAAGAATGCAATCTAAAAAGTCTGTAGAGAATGTATCCGAAAAGTGTCGCGAAAAATAAAAACGGGAGCTTGAAAATTATGTTCTAGTTAAATGCGTTTATATTTACTTTGATCCAGCTTTAAAAATTAGCAGCAATTCAGTGGAAGTCATAGGATCTCCCTATGTTATTCACATAAAATTAACGTTCCTGTCTGTACATGAATATCACAGTGAATATTTTCAGAGTTCATTTTTGCAAATGGGGGTGGAGTAGTTTTTGTATATTTTTCAATACTCTTAGAAGTTTTAATAGACATTAAAATAACACACAAAATAAATTATTTAACGTGAATAATGTCAGATTTTTTGTCAGTCTACATAAATATTTTTGAGTTTCTTGGTTTCATTGTATAGAATTTATTCAATAAGGGCTCTAAAAGCAGAGTAGTTTTTAATCATTTAAAAATTTCACGGGAATTTGATGATGATTGATTGATTGACGTTTCTGAGCACGGCAACTTCTACGGTCATTGGTCCCGTTAGTATAATTAATGTTTCAACGCGAGAGGTGGAAGTGTTCTTCCCCTCTGGGTGGTGCTACCTGGTGTCACATACACATCGGCATGCGGTGGATTTTCCCCGTGGGGCACTGCACCAGCATGGACAAGCTCCCCTCCCGGCTCCTGACTGGTCCCAACGTGCAGTTATATTGTGCGTGTATGTGTATACATGTGTGTAAGAGGGGAGGATAGAGCAAGGAAAGATCACGCCCGATCGGTGACCCGTTTGTAAGGGTACTGCTCCTGCGATCGCTTTGTTTTAATTGGAGAAACCACGGAAACTACTGACCAAAGCCAAGAATTGTTCTCCATACAGCAGCAGAATAAGACCTTATTGTGTAACTAGTGTCGAAAATGCGCCACCGTCGGTGGTTCTTGAACCCTTCCGTTCATCATAAATGCTGGATTTGAGCTTAACTCATCCGGCCCTCTTAGCGGACGATTGCATGACCTAGAGGAAAATTAAAGATTCCAGGAATACAGTACTCACAAGCAGATCTAGAAGGATGGGTCTCCAGAAAACGAAATGGAAATTTATAAAAGTAAGAGCTAAGCACTGAATTTCGCAAATATGAAACAAAGCAAAACATTTTTCGTAGTCCCTGAAAGATGGGTTGATATCTGTGGCATCCGTCCGGCGGTGCCACGAACCACCACGGCGCCCCAGGCCCGGAGTAACACCACACACCGCTACGAGCGCTAGGGCCGCGCCGCCTACTACCCTAGAGGGATAGTCAGCGAGCCTCTGGTCACGGCTCGCTCAAAGTGGCTATAGAGCGATTTTCTTAAGGATGAGCCAAAGTGACAGCTAGTGCTGGCAACGTAACTGAAGGTTCTATGGTCTTCGTGCCCTTGATCCCATTACACTCCGTTCTCGCATTCGTTCGTTTGCAGTTGGCTAACTTGTAAATGGCTTCGACGCTTCCTTTTGTGATGTCCTCGTCCGACAAAAATATAGTACGCCACGAGAAATAATTGAAATTAGGAAGTGCAGTGTTCTGTAAAAATTATTTTTTCTTTATATATCACATTGAATTTTATAACCGATACTTGAATGCGAGATGCGTATCGATGCACGTGGTTCCGGCCTTTGTGCTGTTGTGTGACGAGCTGTGATTGAGAGCTTTCTTTTTACATTCGTGGCAGTTTTTTTACAGATTGTGAGAGTAGGTTAAGAGATTTTCCACATACGTAATTAAATTTAAATATTTCTCGGACTCGCGTACATGCATATACCTCAGCGAAACTCTTAGACTTCTGCATAGGGATGTTTTCACAGGAGCCATTAGCACTTTACGAAGGGGCGTGGCTGAACAGCTGTCACGGCGGAGGGATACTTCTCTGAAATATATGTGATGTTCACTTGTTTTCGAGAACTGTCACTTTGGCTCATCCTTAGGAAAATCGTTCTATAACAGCACGGCAACCCCTCCTTCATCTAGGAGGGGACTGCAGCGCCCACGCCTCCACTGCTTCGCTATATAAGCGGGGCACGGCTCACTACGTATCAGTCGATATTCAGTATCGAGTTGAAGCTACTTTGGAGTACGCCCGCCATTGTAAGAGAACTACGACAACTCACTACGCTTGCAGACTTTATTTATTTATTTATTTATTTATTTATTTTACGTCAAAAAAACAGTTAAAAACTGCGTATGACGTGCTATGGGGAAAAGTGAATTGTGTGCACATTTTTAAAATTCTGTGATCCCTACACTAAGTCATATTCTACTTAAATTTTGAACAAAGATCGCTGGACACACCCTTTTTACGCCGACTTGCATTAATTAACTTCTTCTGGAGATCGAGACCTGGCTTTTGTGTTTGGATTATGATTTTTGGATTCTGGAAGAATAAATCGTTGTTCTAATTGAAATTTGCAATTTTCTTTATTTAGTGTACAGCAATATTCTGTGTTTGTAATATGCAATACCAAGTGATTAATGTTTATAAGCAAATGCTATGAGTCGGATGTCAATTATGAGGCCAGAAACGCATGGAAATCGCTGCATTTCGTGATGAGGATTCTTAGATTAGGGAGTAACGAATCGCATAACTTGCGCATGTATTCTAAGTATGCTAGCAGTACCCCAAGAATCGAGCTACGGATCTTTCCTTCCTCTTCCTTGTCTCATCGTCACCCCTTACTTACAAACACACTCACATGCACTACACTACCAAACATACCGGAAAACCAGTCAGGGGCTTATAAGTTGTTTCGACTGCATGCCCCCCGCCGCTGGTGGGAGATACCTGGCTGGGGAAAACCCGGAAGCCTACGGTCGGTACCGGATCTCGCCATCCAGCGGAGGAAGACTCACCGCCACCTTCCTTGACAAAAACATGCACTGCACTTACGGAACTAATGACAATAACAGTTGACACGCCCGGAAACACTAATCAATCTATTCAGATCTTGTAAAGGTCTACCAATCTGAAAAGATATAGAAAATAGATATCTGATCTCATTCTATTTTCGTTTTAATTGCCTTTTAACTGTAATCTTTGTGTTGGAATTGTGTCGTAAAAACCTTTGTTTGAGGCACTCTTGCTGAGAATTTCATTCAAGAATATCTACCGCAAAATATTTCGCGTAACCTTTTTCTCGTGCGTTTCTGGAAACCAGCGTTCTTGATCGTCGTGGTTCTAAAATAGACACTCACCTTTTCTAGAAGGCAAAGGTTTCCGGGGCAAGTTGTTTCAACTCTGGCTCTTTCTGGCGCCCGAGAGACAAAACAGGCGCGCGCCGTGCAGCTGCGACGAGAGTTGGTTAGCTTCCGCTTCCGGAGACAACCGTGGACGTTGCACGGTGGGTACAATTCGCATAATGGCGAGCAAAAGTTAAGAGAAGTGCATTACAGAAAATTTAGTCGTACGCTTGAGAGTGATTTTCCAGATGACTCATTACGTTTACACGTATTATACCTATAAAGGGCTAGCAGGATGCATGGAAGATTCCACAAAAGGAGTTTTTGGGTTTTCGAAAGGGCTGAGTGGAAACAGGATATGTTTTATTACTGAAAATTGTGAGTTAGCTCAATATCGTGAGTATTAAAGGTGAAATCTCATTTTAGTTAAAGAAATATCTAATAAATCCATTGAATATAATTGAAGAGATTGAGGAACAACAACGTTAACAATAACTTCACCTTTAATATAATATCAAAATACATTTTATTTCAATGTGTAATGGTGATTAAAGTAAAGGTAAGTGTAAAAAGTAAAAGTAAGTGAATATTATTAATTAAACAAAAAAATAAGAAGGGTTGATTATCATCAGTGTAGAATTATTATTGAGATTATTTGACTTCTCGTGAATGTTGCAAATTTTATACGAAATACAAAATTGTAATTTTAAACATTGTTAATTGAATGAATTGATAAAATTCTTGAACGACTCTTAGTCACAAATTGATAAGATCGCATCTAACAATTATATAAGTTTCATGGTATTTCTAAAGTCTAATGAGCCGAGTTCAATTCAAGAACCACTAATCAAATCTGTAACACACACACACACACACACACACACACACACACACACGCACACACACACACATACATACATACATACACACATACACACACACACACACTCACACACGGTACATACGAAATTATATCAAACCTAATGAATCACAAAGTAAAGATTTTCACATTGAAATAACCAGAATTTTAATTTTTTACACAACTTTTATAACATTTTAGATCAGTTTAATTCAGTTGGTGTGTGGTAACATTTTGGACCTATGTATTGAAATTATTTTGTAAAAGTTTATTTATTTGTTTCGGAATTTTTATTTTATTGTTCTTCTGTGTATGTATGTGTGTGTGTGTTTGTTTGTGTATTAATAAATGTATCTTGCTTTGTGATATCGTTTCCGCTTCTTTAATTGAACATACATAGAACCTTGAAGATATAAGGATGTTCAATAGGGAATAATCATAGTTGGTAGTACAGCGGATAATAATGCATGAATGAATCAATCAATCCGCATGTCTCCAAGACCCGGCAGTCGCCCGTGCAAATTGTCGCAGCGCGGAGCGACCGGTGCGCCCTCTCCGGACAGTTGGCGCAGCCGAGGCGTCGCTTCGAGTCGATCGACCGGCGATCGTCTCGGCCGAAGGTCAGGGCGATGCGACGTCGTTGATTCATAAGCCGCTGGCTGCACACGCCACCCCTGCGGGCTTGCTTTCCGCACCAACGCGACCGAGCGGCGGAGGTAGTGGTCACTGCCACGGCAATGGAGGTGTACAGGCTGATTCAAAATTGGTGTCGGATCTCTGAAAGTCAGCTGCGTCTCGATCTAGTAAGTCTGATAAGTACGATGATCAAAGTTGATTTTTCTGATAGGTGTGATGTCCCCCATTGGTGTTGTGTGTCTCGTAGGGATAATGTACCTTAATATGTAATCTGTTTCAGAGGATTTTGTGCCTGATACTTCTTATAAGTGTGATATTCTGTTTTCCGGAACCGTAGGCCTATTCTCGTCAGCGAAGAAAAAAGACTGACGGATTGATATGAACGGGCGGATTGAGATGTATTATTTGATGTACAAACGGGTTCAGGTATACGATTCGAATATACAGTCTGATTCAAAATAGCCTTCAGATCTCTGAAAGTCATCTGTGCTAGAACGTAAGTCGTGTATGATATTCTGCTGAATCGTGACATTCTTTTGGCCAGCGATAAAAAATGACGCCCTCCAAAACGTTGTAAATAGGATCAGAGGTCGCTACTTCGATGCTAAGAAGGAACATTCCGTGCACCGAAATTATGACCGGAGGAAACGGCGAAAATGATCCGCTAAGTGACTCACTGTTTCGATTCATAAATTATTTTGTTCCCGAATGCGTGAACTGGTACCGTAAGTGTAGCGCCATTAGTAACGTAAGTGTAGTATATGTCATATCTGGGAGATAGCGGTGACCTCTCTGGACTTCTAGAGACGTCGCCGACTTGAGGGGATCCCCTTATGAAGTATCCCCGGTGTACGGAATTGTTCGTCATAAGAAATCGTGTAAATATGATATGCTGATCGTTTCTTTCTCGACGTTCGTTGTGCTGTCGCGCCACAGTAGGGCAAAGAGTGCTACTGTCTCTAGCAACTAAACGTGAAATCACTGGATTATAACTTTATTCGAACTGCAAACTGCATACAGCTAAAACTCAATACAAAAAAATAATAGGCCATTGTAAAGAGTATTTATCGGACTCTTTGGAAACTACGAAGCCTATTACACCCATATCATATTTTTAATAATATTTTGGAAGTTTGCTCTCGAATTACATAGCTGGATTCTCGCCCCCAATTGTTGTGGCATAATTCAAAAACAGTACGACTTGGACTTTCAAAACTTGTATTTATAGTTCCCCATAGGGCGCCTTCAAGTCATGAACCTTTGGTCATTTTGACCCTTCAATTACATTTTTTCTATTTTTACTTTCTCTATGTGGTCGGAACAATGCGGAGTCTCACATTTATGTAAACATAAATTGACTATTTAATACTCTGCATTTTAAATACATGGGTTTAAGTCTCTTATTTTAGTCCAGTTCAAGATCTTTATATTGGAACACACATCAATGTCTATATTTCTCATTTTCGTTGAGTTCTCTGAATTTTCGAAATTGAAAATTGAAAGTTTCTTGGCGTCTTCCTACAACTACAATATTGGTTGAAATTCTTTATTAGAAAAATCTGATCTTCCAAATTTGATGAGATCATTGTCATTTTCAGAAGAGATAAATACCTTATAGTTTTTTTTCGAGTTTATTAGATGGAGACTTAAATTACGGAAAAAGTATGAGACATGCACCAGCGCATAACTAACGTTATATGATGTAATTGTTCAGTAATGACTTGTTAGGGAAAAAATTAATTCTTCATGAAATAACATTTGTTACAATTCATATATGCAGTGGTGCACAAGTCAATAATTGTTATTAATTACTGTACATATAAAGAATAATGCTGCTTCTACGTCCAAATAAAGTAGAAACATGAGACCTCGTGTAAAATGTCTTCCTGAAACAAATGTTTTATGTATCTGGGGAATCATTATACAATCTGCCATAAAGCGTTCTGAACTCGAAGCCAGCGGTCCACAAATCTTGAAATCATAAGGAAGAGGCATTTATGATTCAGAACATAACGTGCACTCTCGCAGGCGAATAATTGACGACCGGTTTCCTCACGTACATTATTAACAGAGTGTGCAGAGTTCTTAACATTTTATGCCCTGTAAAAGTTGCAACGCTCGTGCAGGTTTTCAAAAATAACGGCAATCGTAAATCCCTAACGGAATCACTAATGCAAATAGATTGAACTGCGCGCTCGTGCGCTGTAATATTGAACGAAATTCGAGTTACGGCCATCCCTAAGGTAGTGTGCTGCCTAGCTGCAGCTGGACCTAGATCGCTAGCGGACGTGGTTTGGTGTCGCAATTCACCCATGTTTACGAAAGTTCGTTTCACATACGAGAGGCGTCCGTTAACTTACATTGTTAATTTGGTCGGATGTTTGGTGTTGGCACATGTTTATAGGTCAGGCTGAAAAAATGATGTCTTTCTCTAATCAATATTTCCCCTCTGCCATTGCTCTCATTCCTTATAAGTTGAACTGGGAATGTGATACAATAATGTAAATGAATTGTAAGGTGGGCTCCGATCGACTTTCCCAATCTGATGGACTGTAAAGATATCGCAAAGCCTGCCCTTCGTAGATATTCAGACAGTGCGTGCTGTGAAATTTAAATATAAATAAATTATGATGATGTTGTCGTGGTAATTAAATTGAATGAATATTAGAGTATTTAGTTTGTTATACCTTTTATACCAGAAAAAACAATACTTGTGAAGTACACATCTGATAAGTTTCTTGAGAGGTTGTGTTAAATAAGTCTTTACAAAATAACTAAAGATAAGTTTTTTTAGTAATTGTTCATTATAAAACCTTTGAGAAACCATTGGAATGTTGAACGATAATTTTTTTGTAGGTTATAAGTCCCCATTTTTTTAATGCTAGACATTACTAGTTGATTAATAATATTCTTGGAAATGTACTTGGAATAAAAAACAGATTCAATATTTTATTTAATTCAAGGAATTTGATTACTCATGTCGTTCAGCAATTCATTTGTTTTTTTAATATTAGTAATATGCACGAGTGATTCTTGAAATGTGCAACAGTGTGTTTCAGAGGCTTTCAGCAAGAGGGTAATTACCTATTAGAGCCCATCTGTCAGATACATTATATATCCCGCAAACCATAAAGAAAATAATCGTAAAATAAACTTTTTCTCTGCAAATGCGTCTTTGGAGTATTTATCGTGAAGGTAAAGAAAGTTGCGTTACAAGAAAACGGGAGAAATTAAATCTAGGCAAATAAAACGCAGTTCAGTGGTCTTGGCGGTAGCCTCTTTCTGTTCGAGTCCTTCCCCTCCCCTCCCCTTCCCATTCCATCCACCGCTTCACCGCCGTCAGTCCGCCCCCTCCTAATCGCATTATTATCCCCCGCCTCCACCCCACACGCAGTAAAAAAACTTCCTCGCAGAACGCCCGAAGCGCACTCTGGAAGAGATCTGGCTAACCAATAATAATTTCATGGTCCCTAACGCGAACAGGGCTGGCACGGGCTTTTGCAGGTTCTTCGTAAACTTTGCAAGATGGCTGTTATCTGGCTTGTTTGGATATGGCAAAGTACACCGCGTGTAATGAGAAGGTATAGTGATGGTGTGTTTTGGGAGGGTATTAAAAGATCGCGTTTCCTATTCTCTCGTGAATTATTCCGTTAACGGACCGAAAAGTTTTAAGTTGTAATGTTTGTGATGGATAGTAGGTGGTTATGAATAATTCTGTGTTTGGCGAAGAGGGCGTGAGAAATAATGATTTTTCAGTGAGATTTTAAGATACATTTTCTCTTTTTGTTAAATTATTCCTTGAACTACTAAATATTTAGTGATCTTAGATATATAAATTCTTCATATAATAACAGTTTCTTTTAATTTAGTTTTCTTTCGCTAAAATTCCTGATGGCCTTTTCTTTCTATAACTTATGTGTTTTATTTCTATCTTTTGACACAGGAGAAAAAATGAACACTATTTACCTGTATTGTGTGAAATAGTGGAAAAAGGAATAAACATGATGAGGAATAACCGATTTTTCTGATTTATGCGTTCTTTAGCACAACCATGGAAATACTTACTCAATAGACGTCATATGTAGGGATACAAATTTATTTTTCTTAAACAAATGTATACAATTGCAGTATGTTGTACGAACTCCATCCTGTTATTTGTTTGCGCTTTCTGGCAGTATTTATATTAGTATTTGTATGACCAGTACACTATTTAAACAATGCATATGGCAACATAATTTAATTTCTTCTGAGCTGCCTGTAATCAATTTATTTTTAACATGGCTGTTCAATATTTACTATTTTACATATCCATTTGTTTTTACCCTTCTTTCAATTCAATTTCTACTTCAATTTCTTTCCACGATCACATTTGTCTCTGAAGAGCGCAACATTTTGCCCATATTCCCTAGAAAGGATACTTACAATTTTAACAGGACTGTGGCCTACTAAAAAAACAACATTTATGTGATAATGTTAGTGTACTCTCCTCAAATAGAACGATTCATTCCCGAGATTTTAGTTTTTTTTCAGACCTAATGTGTGTGTTTTTTTAGTAAGACGTGGTGTAGTCTGCAACAACATTGTGCACAACAACACTGTGTGTCGAAGAATGTCATGTTAACTAACACAGCTTCCAATTACCAATCTTGCACACAAAAAAATGCAAGCTTAGTCTGAAATGCTCAAACTCAAATCAATTGAATCACTTGAAATGGCCTAGTGTCTTTCAGTTGCCGTGGGGCTTGGAAGGTGGTCTGAGGCGGGAAGGTCGTTGCATATTTCACGAGCCTGCGAAAAGGAATAAGGGTCGAGAATGGTTAGATACGCATCCTTCACCCATGAAGTCGTACAATGTGTTCTCCGCACCGCCTCGCCCTCTGCCCCTCTCACTGCCTCTCCCCGCCTATCTCCGTTCCTCTTTCTCCTTCATCCTTCCCCTACCTTTCCCCTCCCCGGTCCGCTCCGTACTGAGGCGTAGTGTAACGTGCCGTCCCGCATCAATTCACACCGTCACCCCCACTCCCCACCCCACCACCCATCCGTCACCCCTTTTCAATCATCACCTCTCCAATTCTACCGCCACTCCCACCTCACCCCATCCTTTCCTCGCGCTTCCACCATCCACTCCCCAGCCTTCCTCCATTTACCAGCCCACCCAGCCTGTTCCCTCCGCCCCGCCAGATCCTCCCTTCCCGACTCGCCAGCTCCCCCCCCGCCGTCGCCAAAATTTTCTTTTCCCCCAGCGACACTGTGAGAACGGCGACAACAGTGTAGGTGGAGTGGCAGAGCAGTGGTGTTGTTGGTGGGTAATGGGGGTGGGGACGATTGATCGATTGATCGATTTTTTCGTGTTTCCGGGCGCGTCAACTGCTCTGGTTATTAGTACCGTTAGTGTAGTGCATGTTTTCTCTCGGGAGATGGCGGTGATCTTCCCCCGCTGGGTGGCGAGATCCGGCGCCGACCTACCTTCGACTAATGGGGTTTCCCCCTAACAAGGACTGTCCCACCAGCAGGGCACCGCCCCAGCCGGGACAAGCTCTAAGCTCCCGACCGGTCTCCCGGGATATATGGTAGTATAGTGCATGTTAGTGTAAGTGTGTGTGTAAGGGACAAGGTGATGGGACAAGGAATGGGAAGAACAGATTGCGCGCGGTCCGTGGCCCGTTTCGTAGGGTACTGCTCCGGCATTCTTCTGGTGTTGATCGGAGAAACCACGGAAAGCTACCGATCAGAGCAGCCGGCCGCTAGAATTCTCCTCCAGACAGCGACTGAATTCAACCTAGCTGAAAAGCTAGTGTCGGAAATCCTGCCGCCATCAGGACTCGAACCTAGGATCTCCCGGTCAGAGGCGCAGCAGGGGGTGGGGACCGGGTCGTTGAGATCTCAAGGGTACTCAAGCAACACCCTTAAGTGGCAAAGGTGAGGAACCTAAGATTGGGAATCGGCGGGAACAGGGAGTAATGCAGACGCTGTAGGTGGCCTGGGTGGAGCGACTGAGACGGTTGGTGGGGACGATGACTGTAGCAGGCGAAGCCGTGGTGACGGAATCATTGACGCGAGGACACAGACGCGGGTAGCTTCGATGTTTGCTGGAAGGGAGGGCGGAATGGCGGAGGTGGATGTGGGAGGGGCTGTAACCACAGCGGAGCGGTTGCGGGCACAGCCACCCAGATGCGCTGCGGTCGCATGCCACGCATGTTCTAGTGAGGTCTCACTGTCTGTCCTTGCGGCACTCCAACCTTTGCCATCGTCCGGGCTCTTTCCTCTCTGCGCCAGAGTTGGAATTACAGTAAACACCCGTTAACACGAACTCGCTAAACACGAATTTCCGCCATAACTCGAACAAAACTTTCGTCCCGGCAAGGTATTACGGTAATACGACATTTATAATACTCGGATAACAGGACTTTTTATTACACGAATTCCAAAAATATCGATCTCTTGGAATTCGTGTTAATCAGGGTTGTATCCTTCCTGTTGTATCCTTCTTTCAAGAAAATAGTTGCAGAGCAAATGAAATACGTTGGAGAGACTGAAGATGAAAAGTTAATTTAATTTTGTAGTTTACTGTCTGTAATGTAAGATATCAGTAAGTTAATGATCTAACAATGTAATAATAGCAATAAGTTTATCAATGCTTTTAAAATATGAAATAACGTATATTATTTATAAAACGTGCACATGTCTGGGAATGATGTGGTGGTTTTGCAAATTAGACAACTTGTAACTGAAACAGCGATTTTAAAAACATTCAAGTTTCGAAACAATTTTACAGGAAGAGAAAAACAACAAAATATGATTTAAAAAAGTTATGCGTGCCAGAATAGTTTAACTTCCTCAGTGTACACTATGCCTAAGTATTGTTTCATAATTTACGGATGAGGAGCCGATATGCTGATCTAAACGACTCACTCCTTGTGTTTCAGATTATGGTTCGCGCTTAACAGTCGCATAGCAATGCTATTCTGATTCCTGCCGAACATTAATGAAGAGTCACAGACGGACACACTAAATTGCAATAGAATTAAAGCTTTTTTATTTTTTTGGAAGTAATGATTCGTGAATTTAGCAGTAAATTACACTTATTTTTCACATGCTGGTGCTAAAAAATGTTCACTTTTAAGTTATGGCAAGGGCATATCTTACGGCCTCGTCCTTTTACATATTTGCAGAGCTTTCTTCTGCGGCACACATGAACACACAAATATTAGTTAATTAATTCAACATTCACTATATTGCTTCAATTGCACAACTGTTCATTACATTGCCATATTCTGACATATTTTTACCTGACTATGAGCTGGCCAGGCTGTAAGAGAACGGCGATGGTTCCATGAAGCGATTACGTATGGCGAGGATTTTTATTTTATTTATTATTATTATTATTATTATTATTATTTTATTTATTTGTTGTTGTTGTTGTTGTAAACATGGGAAAGCGTTGAAAGGCAAAACAATCGCCAAGGATAAAGAACGTTTTTTAATAATAGCCTTAGGGTTCGATGTTGTGCCCCACCATTGGTTTGCGAGTGTTACACGTTAGTTGTCCTCCCATTCTTCAGAGCCCCATTGGCTTCTTCCTCCATGGCGCTGCCAGAGGTGTCCGTCCGCGTCTCCCACGTTCAGCTGCCCTCCCGCGCCTCCCCGCCCAGTCCATCACCGCCCATCCCCGCCCAGCCCCGCCCAGCCCCGCCCAGCCCCGCCCAGCCCCGCCCAGCCCCGCCCAGCCCCGCCCAGCCCCGCCCAGCCCCGCCCAGCCCCGCCCAGCCCCGCCCAGCCCCGCCCAGCCCCGCCCAGCCCCGCCCAGCCCCGCCCAGCCCCGCCCAGCCCCGCCAGCCCCGTCCAGCCCCGCCCAGCCCCACCCAGACCAGCGCCGCCCAGCCCGCCACCCCGCCCAGCCCCGCCCCGCCCATCCCATCCCCGCCCCGCCCCCGCCCAGCCCAGCTCCTTCCCGCCCGCCCAGCGCCCAGCCCCGCCCAGCCCCGCCCAGCCCCGCCCAGCCCCGCCCAGCCCCATCCCCGACCAGCCCCACCACTCAGCTCCACCCGCACTCCGACGGGGCGTGCGACACGTCCTGCGGGTGCCGCGAGGGACCACTGCGGGCCGCCCGCACGACGTGGCCCCGCGCGGTGCGACGCGTCCGACGGCGCGGCGACGGCGGCGGCGGCGGCGGCGGCGGCGGCCCTGTCACAGCGGCGGCGGTGCGACAGGGCATCTGCGGCGCGCCGCGGCGCTGTCAGGGTCCCGTTCGCCCTTGCCCTCATCCTTGGACGCGCCCTTGTCGCCGTGCTTCCCCACAGCTCTCGCTCACTCCCTCACCCTTTACCTCGCTCTCAAGCGTTTCCGGAAATTTTCTGTGCTCCCTCCCTTTTCCTCACCCTGTTCATCGCTCACTCCCTCGCCCATATTGCCCAAGACTTCATCCAAAAGCATGGGCTTTTCCCTCGCCCGAACGTTCACCCTTTACCTCGCTCTCACCCTCACACTTTTCTTCATCTTTTTCCACTCTCTCGCCCTTTTCATCACCTCTTTCCTCGCCCTCTCCCTCACCCACACTCTTGACCATGCCTTCGCCCATGCTCTCCACACCGCTCTCACTCTTGTCCTCGCCAAGCCGTCGCTCTCGCCGTCACCTATCCCCTCGCTCCCGCCTTCGCCGTCGCGTCCGCCCTCGTCCTGCCCTTTTTCTCATTTGTTCTCACTCTGTCTCTCTCCGTCTCTGCCATCCTCTGTTTCACCCTCGCCTAGTTATCGCCCTTGCCTGAGCTCTTGCATTCACCCTCCCTGTCACGCATCGCCACCACCTCCGCACCTTTACTGCCAAGATGAAAACCATGAACGGGCGTAACTTCGGGACGAATGTAGAGATGTTGGCGATGAATTCTCGGAATGATAAATCGGCGAGATAATGCGAATACATGGATTTGTTGGCGTCATGGAGATACATTGCAGCAGCAGATCTACTGGACGTCTATTGAGCGCCGAAGTTTGTAAGGCGGCGGCGCTGGGGCTTCGAACATGTGGGGGTGCGATCGGTGGGCAGGAGGACTGAGGTGACGACTGCGGCAGAGTCCTTATATGCAGAAAGTAGTGCTAGCTCTGTCACACACTCCAGGGTTGAACAGAAATGATAACAATTGATGGCATCATGGAGATTTTCGTGGATATTATTATTGGTTTTCGATATATTATAGTTGAATGAAAGAGTTAATGAGACTTCTATGAATAAAGTATTACCAAACTAGTTTCGGGGAACTTTTCCCATCTTCAATGGGACAAAACAAGCAAAATTATTGTCTGAAACATGAACTTTTTTAATTAACAGTGTATTTTAAAAATTTAAATTATTCATTTCTGTAAAGATAATACTTACCCTGGTAACCTGGTGAAATACGCACAGATTGAGTTAAGCATAATTCAACATCGTATGCATCAATATCGCATCGCACGCATGTATTAACCTTTCATGTGTTAAACACACTATTTGAACTTTATTCATTGTGGTCTGATTACCTCTATCGTGTATCTATTTATAAAATGAAGTACCACAAGATCTCAGCTAAAACCAACATTTAGATAGACAGTTGAATCCCAACACACTCTTAACGCATAGTTCGAACTCTTCTGACAACTGGATGTGAGATGGCGATATCTGCAGCGCAAAGAAATGCGCTGCTCTCTAGATCTAGGGAGTCGGGGCCGGGGTCTGCGGGAACGCGCTCCGGCGGAGTCGAATGAAATTAACGCGCCGGGTCGTGTCTGCCGCTGGGGAGGGGCGGTGGCGGCGGTGGTGACGGCTGACAAGGATCCCAAGCCGCCAAGCCGTGAAGCCAGAACGCTCACGGAGGGCGAGGGAGATTGGGAGGGCTGGTTCGTCCCTCGAAGCAATGGTCTATGAATGCACGTATATATCAAGAACAAAAAGAAAGTTTTACTATAAGAGTTTTTAAATTTGTATGGAATCGATGTTCTTTTAATTTATTTATTTAGTCAAAAACAGTTAAAAAACTATGTGACGTATGGGGGAGAAAACCATCGGCGCACGCTTTCTTGACTTTTAGAATACCTTCCCAACAATTTAACTATTAATAGTTTAAAGATGAAATAATAATAATAATAATAATAATAATAATAATAATAATAATAATAATAATAATAATAATAATAATAATAAATTTAAAAAAGAGAGAGATTAACATTTCAAAAATCTAGATATTTTCGTTGCCGACATATAGAAAACTTATATTTAACGGTAAACGAACGAACAGATTTGATTGTTCTGAATTGCTAACAAGCAAAAGGAAAGCTCAACAGAACGTGCGTGTAGTGTAGCTACATTTACGTTTGTTTTTGTGTGAAGCTACATTTGCGTTTACGGTTGGTTGGTTATTAGTGATTCCGGGCAAGTCAACAGCTTAGGTCATTAGTCCCGTAAGTGTAGTGCACTTTTTTCCTCGGGAGATGGCGGTGATCTTCCCCCGGTGATCCATGTAAGAGTACTGCTCCGGCATTCGTCTCGTATTGATCGGAGAAACCAAGGAAAACTACCGATCAGAGCATCCGGCCGCTAGAAATCCTGCCGTCGACAGAACTCGAACCTAGGACCTCCGGTCAGAGGCGCTGCAATGACATCAGTTGATATATGGTATGGAAAATCGAAGCACTTGGACAGGTTGAGTATCGAGAAATTCGAGTATCGACCCATCACTACAAGTTAAATAGAGACAGGATATCATGAAGCCACAGAGGGGGCGGGGCGATTTAAGGTGGGGAACATCCGATGCGAGAAGGATGGCGCAGGGGTATACTTCGATTTAAACATAGCTGCACTTCAAGGTGACGAGCTGGGAGGAGAGGGGAACACTCTCATCAAATCGGGAGCTTCATTAGGACTTAATTTTTTAGTATTGGAGCTCCCGATTGGATAACAATGTCCCCCTCTCCTTCCAACTCGTGACCATGAAGTGTAGCTGTTTAAATCTGAGTAAACGGTGCCGGCAGCGTATCACATGCGTTGTTGCACGCATTGCTACGCACATGGCACCACTGCAATGAAATCTCAAAACAGTAACACCGATAGGCGATGACACGTCTTGATATCATGTTCATAACATTTACCACAATCGAACATTATCGGCTCCCAAACCTCGTTGAAAACTTGACGCGTCTGCTCCGGGTGGCTTCGTTCTCTGTTGAGCATCTTGCAATGCAGCCGCAACTCTACACACAACATTGTCAAAAGGTAATAATATTCCGCCGTTCACCTTTTCTGACCCGAAATATTCGCGTAAACATACAAAAATTCACGATCCTGGCTCTTTAACACTACTCCACGTTCGCCAGGTGTACGGAGCGAAGGCCTCACGAAACTCGTTAGACTCGGACCAATGCACTGAAGCGCTTGGAAGTCACACGCCAACTGGCCAGGCACCCATCGGCAAAGGCAGACTTCATTGCACTGACACTGCCGATGACAGGGATCTGCGCGCTTCTCGAGCGACTTCGTGTTAGTCAGATGAGTGGCAATGCTGAACCATGGCTGTGAGAAAGTAAAAAAAAAACTCGCAAGCTGATTGCTTTAGAGCTGTCACATGACGTACCTCAGCACGTGAAGAAAGAACTGTCAGAGTCGCTTATACGCTACTGGTACTGTAGTGGGCGGGGTGAGCATGCATCGCAGAGGGGGGGAGGAGGAGAGGCGAAAGACGATGGCGGATCCTGGAGGGAGCGAAAGACAGGACGAACCGATGCACAATCACGGGAGGATGCGTGACGGATGAATGCCTTCCGTGTCAGCCCTCCGCAGCAGAACATTAATCGGTGGAGTCCCGCTCAGCGTTCCAAGAAGCTGGAAAAGATCTACTGAGCAACTGCCCGTCTTCTATAACCTAATTCCCCCAAAATTAATTTTATTATCAATTAATTTTTCTGTCAAATAAATTATTAAATATTATTAGTTAATATTATAATGAAATTTCAAGAAAATATGATCTTGTGGCCATTTTCACAATGCAACAATTAGGTTAACTTTGAAAAGCAAGAGATGTAACATCTGTGGTGCAACCGCTCAAATAGTCGGCTACATTAGGCTGCCACTGTTTGAACTTACGCTTCAGCCCTCACCAGAAAATTATAAAAATGATATATAGACCTCTGTATTTTAAAAAAATATATCAAAAAGGACTCCAAATGTTTGACGAGTGCAATCACTTTCTGTTTTCTAATCTTTCTTTGTTTCTTTGCGAATCCTTTCTCGTCACATTTTAACGTTTCGATTTCTTCTTCACATTTATACTGTTCACATAACTTTCATAAAAATTATTCCGTTTATTTTATTGCAGTTTATTTCTCCATCCGCGCTTTATTCTTTCAATTCTCGGCGATTTCCGTTCCTCTATTTCTTTAGTCTCGTTCATTCTTTCTTCTCTTGGTTGGGAATACGGTAGCAATATATCTAGCCTACTATCTTCTCGTGAGATCTTAACATTTGTCACGTTTAAAAAGTTCGACAATTCTCCATCACTTTTATAATGCGTATTTTTCTTTTTTTTAAGTTTATCTTTTTTCATTTCTTTAAAAGTGCAGCTCGTTAACTGGACTCTATTCTCACCGCATTCCGCTATTCACTTTCTCTATTCAACTCTCCATCCGCGCCACCTTTTCAAACGCAGGCGCCATACGGTCGCCAGAAAAGCGTGACGTACGTCACGCAGTAACAGCAGCGCTGTTCAAATTCATGCGGTCGCGTCGCTTTGGGTCGGTCTGCGTCCACCGCTGTTGATTTCCACGGCGCAGCGTGTTTGCGAGCCGTATAACGGGCTATTTGGCAAAATTTACCGACGAAAAGAAACGCTTTTATGATTACCTGCCTCGCAATTTGGCGCGATGAAAATCCCGTCGTCCTGCGCGGCGTGCAACAAACCAAAGCGCCCGGGAGGACACACAGGCTGCGGAGTCGCTTAACAAATTTACAGCGTCGGACCGCGTTATATCGACGCGCGACCCGCAAATTCTAATGCACTTATTTTTCTGCTGCGAGTGGAGGGGGCGAGCGGGTGAAAATGTTGGGCTTTGTTTTCTGCTGTGAATGACGCAGCGCGGGAACTGTGTGGTGTAGGAAAGTGCAGCTGCTTGAAATACACGCGTCGGAAGTTCTTTTACGTTGTGGAAACGAAAATGTTGCAGGGCGGGTTGAAGTGATGTTGTCAGGACGAAAATAGGATGTCTTATTCAGCTCATCCAATGAAGACTGTACTATCAGTCATTGCTTTCTGACTTCAGGGTGCAGCTTTTTAATTGTTCAGTTTTGAGAACAGCTTACGATGTACCACATGTTTGCATAATGTGCTTGAAAAGATAGAAAGATGAAACTGTTTTCTCTACATATAGTTCGCTAAGGTATGATGAGACCTTTGCATAATTTAGACGATACCATCGAACAAAACATTGAAGTTTTGCTGCTGGCGGAGACGAAATTACTTCTCAGATTTGTATCACACATTTGTAAGATGAATGAAACAGAAGTTAAAAAATTATGAAGAAGAAAAGCAGGGGCGTGTGCAACAACAGCACACGCACCTGCTTTTGCTCTACAAATGAATTCTTAAAAATGAGACCTTGTCAGAAAAGTTCAAAATTATATTCCACTAAGTAGCTATTTTAATTTGTAAAATAATGATTTATAAAATTCACAATATTGTGAGGTGTCCAACTTGTTCATATATTTTCACCCTATGTGTGCTTTAAATAATCGTGTTATTTGTTATGCTTCCTTTTGCAGTACTTTCACATTTTCTTTTTTTGATTATACACAGACTGTACAAAAATTAATCTGGTCCATAAAATTAAATTAATTAATTCAATAGATTTTGATTTAAAACTTTAATTTTTCTAACTCTTAATATCGCCAGAACATTTTTTAACATATATTTTGTTCATGAAAATCCTCCTTTCATAGTAAAATTCGCATATATTCTTTGAAAAATTAGACCTTTATACATAGTATACACAGAAGTGTTCTAAAAAGAAATATACTTGTCTTCGCAAATATTATAGGGTCAAACGATGACGGAAAAGTCACGCGATTTGCAATAGATTTTTATTCTATAAAAAGGTAGCTTTGGGAGATTTATATCAATGTACTACGTTCAGATTAAATTCAGTTGGATGTCCTTTGAACATTCACATCGAAGAAGTGGTGCGTGAAAACGAGCTTTTGAACAACTTCGCCCGCATGAGACTCCTTCGTCTTCGAATCTGCCAGTAAGTTCCAGCATTGCTAAGTTATTACATTTACAATGAATTGAAATTAAGTTTATATTTTGGCAAAGTGTGATGCTGCATTTGCTGTCGGCAAGTAAAAATCTGTGGCTCACGCTAACATTCATTGGGTGAAAGTGCACTGCCAACACGATTAGGACCCGGTTCTTGAATTCGGGATCTATTTCAGAGATCAAGTGCCTTGTTAGTAAATTATGTGTTTTTAACAACGATTTCAAGAATAAATAACATTTACACTCCGTACCGTTCGGTTGTCAACCTCTGGCATCAGCTTTTTCGAATTCCTCATTATGCAAACGCCCACTTTGTGTATTTTTATTTTCGTCGTCACGTAGCAGCGTTGAAAGACACCTTCATTAGGAATCTATACTAATAAAAGTGAATTCAACGAATAATATAAATAATATTCTGGTAGATGCACCACGGTCGTTATTATTCGCTGGTCGCTAAGAGACAATTTCGTGATATATTCCACCAGAGGCCAGCAGCGGTGCGGTAGAATCACAGAGTAAGCATAGGGGGATGACTATGTGACCGATCTCCATGAAAGTTGGCACATTAATGTGTTTTCATGGAGGTTTCTATGCTGTTCATTTTTATAACTCCACTAGATGGCGCTGCAATACAAAATGGCGCTTCAGTTAAATGCAATTCTCAATCATGGGAACCCAGCTTCATTTTTCCTGGGCGAGGCCGAGGAGGCGAGGAAGAACTAGCAATGCAAGATGGAGAGAGAAGGGAGGTTAAGAGAGAGGGGAAGGGAGAAAGAAGGGGGGAATAGAGAGAGAAAACGAGAGAGGGATGGAAAAGTGAGCGAAAGAGGAGAGGAAAGAAACATGTAAAAAGACGGAAAAGATAGGGAAAAAAGAGAGGGGGAAAGAAAGAAGAAAAAAGGAAGAGAGAGAGAGAGAGAGAGGAAAATATAGAGAGGGGAAAGAGAGAGTAGGGGAAACGAGACAGGGTAAAACGAGAGAGAGAGAGAAAGAAAAGAGATGAAAAAGAAAGTTAAAAAGAGAAAAGAGAGTACGGGGAAAGAGTGATTAGGGTAAAAGAGATAGAGATAAAAGGAGTGGAAAGAGATAAAAAGCAAAAAAGAGAGAGGGAAAAGAGAGGAATGAAAAGGAAAAAAGATGGCAAAAGGGAGATGGAAAAGAAAAAAGATAAGGAAAATGGAGAAAGTGAAAAAAGAGAGGAGGGAAAAGAGAGAATGAGAAAAGAGAAAGAAGAGGAAAGAGAGAGAAGGGAAAAGGGAGAATGGGTAAATGAGAGAGGAGGAGAAAATGCCAGGGTGAAAGAGAGAGGGAATGGATGAAATTGGAAAGAGAGAGGAGGAAAACAAGAAAGAAGGGGAAGAGTGAAGGGGAAATGAGAAAGAGGGAAATAGAAAGGGAAATAGAAAGGGAAATAGAGAGAGGAAAAAAGAGAGGTAGGAATAGAAGAGGCAGGGAAAAAGCGAGGAGGAAAGAGAGATGGGAAAAGAGGGAGAGAGAATGAGGGAAAAAGAGAGTGAAAAGAGACCAGGACAACGTCTGCCGGATTCTGCTAGAACTGTATATGCACCAGTACAATTCCGCACCTAGAGGCCAACGACCTACCAACTCACCCCGCGCGCTTTCGGGTGATTTGCAGGACTGCACCGACCGCTGAAGTGACACTTGTTAGCCGTGAGCCTGCAAGTCCGATATGATCAGCGATTTTGCGGCGGCCTAAGCCGGGTTCTGCCAAATGCACACTGTAATCTGATTCTAGTGCATTAGACGGATCGTCGACATGAAAGCGGGACATTATTTGTTGATGCACATGCTGCCAGAGAGATTTAGATGACATGCAGGGCGATGGACGAGAATTAGGAATTATGTTTTTCTCAAAAACAAAAAAAAGTTATTTGTCGTTAAACGTCCAGTTCAAAAACTAGCTTCCGACTAGTTGCAATGTAGTTTTGTTGTTATTGTAACAGCTTTACATTTTCTATTTCACGATTTATCTAGCTTTATATTAAAATGTTTTACAATCAACATGAACATATGCTAAGAAGCAAAATGAACTGGACGATATTAGTGTAAGCTGTGTCACGTACAGTTCATAGATTTCGGTATCTTTTGTTTCCTGATGTCGTGTAATATAGAGCTCATCGTTCACATGCAATAGGACAGTCGCTGTGGTATTACCTATCATACGAACAGTCCGCAATATACAACAGTGATGTCAAGATCTCCTTGTGGTGACAGTGTCACTCTTCGTGACACCGTCGCAGGCCATAAGCTTCTCAGCGCTATTAGCGTCGGGAAGGGAAACTATTTGTAGTAGCCCCGTCGTTTTCCAACAAGAGGCTGACCGGGAGGTTCGAGTCCGTGGCATGATTTTCGACACAAGCTTGTCAGCTAGGTCGAATTCAGTCGCTGTCCAGAGAAGAATTCTAGAGGCCGGCTGCTCTGATCAGTACTGTTCCGTAGTTTCTCCTATCAACTGTCACCTTCCTTACTCCCCCTTTGATGCGAGACTTTTGGGTGAATGACGCGAACAAAAGATTAGATTTGTTCGATGAGTAGCATCTGTATTAACATGGATGTCAAGTGGTTTTTTTACAGTTGAAAGGTTCCACACTGTATTGCAGAGTATGGGGTCGTCTTGCGATTTCAATGAAAAGAAAGATCAAGTACTTTTGAAAAATTAACTTAAAAGGAGACTATATTCCTTATTAGAATTACAAAAAATTGAAATGAATGGCAAGAATCGTTGAATTGGATAACATCACACACTATCACTTGAGACATAAACACAAATTATTATACCCTATTCACTGACACAAAAATACACTATCTGAAAAAGAATGAAAATACACATATACCCCAATGTACAAAAAATGCACAATATACAAAAAATGAAAATAATGGGGTAATAATCCTCTAAAGAAATTCCTATAGAGTACGTAACAACTCTTGTGTAAATTAACAGTGAACTTCCTCAATATATTTACAATAGCATTCAATTCTATAATCCAGCTAAATAAAAATGTTTCAGTTACAACATGAATCTAATACCTTTTTCCAAGAAATCTCATAAAGATTACTCCAGAGAATAAGTAACTAGAATGCATTCTTTGATGAAATAAAAATGTAGCATCAAGTTAACAGTTTCTTTGGCTTCGAAAGAATTCGTTAATTCCTAAGAATTCTGTAGCGTGAAAGTTACAATAACTTTAATGTGTTAAATAATCTGTTTTCAGTAACGACAGTCGTAGAATGAATTACACTTTCTATAGTAGTGACTTCAATCACGTACGACCCCTAAAGTAACTAGAATTCTGTTTACTTTGCTTGAAAATGTAGCCTCTAGCTAAATTACGCCAGATACGCCTACAAGGAAAAACGGCAATGCAGTTCACAGCAGAGCGTTAGATCACGATAACACTGGTCGTTTTAAATCTACATCCAGTCGTCTGAAATATAGACGTTTCCCCGCAACCAAGGTCAGACAGCCGACTCTCCTGTCGAGGCGTCGTTGCCGTAGCGAAGAATTCTATCTTGCGCTCCGTCGACTTGCATAGTAGAGTGGTCGCGCCGTATATTTCGTTTCCATGAACAAATAGTATCCCTCTGGAATCAGCGTCACGTAGGAAAGAAAAGTAGACAAAAGAAAAAACTGTGGGGAAAACATAACTTGTTAGTCGCGAATTCACTCTGTTACAAGTGCATGCTATGGTGCACTGTAATTCTTCATTTGAAATTACATGGTACACTTATCATGGAATTTCGTAATAATTCTTGTCACATATGAGTATAAAAATCTTGTACTTCATTTATATTAAATTCTTCCATTGACTAAATTGTAAATGTACCTCTAATGAGCCTTTTAGAAGACGTTATCGGACCCTTTCCTCCGCAGTCGGTAATCTTCCAGCACAATCTTCCTCCTCGCAGGTCATAGGCAAAATGTACCAAAATTCGTTTCTTCATCGTAATTTGTCAGAGCTTGTCGAAGAAATTCGTGATTGGTGGGTGCGTTGAAGCGTATAATTTCTGAAGCGGTGGCAGTTATCTACGCCTTCTAGTGGTCAATATTAGTTCTCTTTTATTAAAAGTACAGCGCTCCACAACGACAAGAAGTTAAGTTTCAAATATTCTATCTTGTAAACGCAAGATTGCGGTTACACAACACCAGACGAATCCCAGAGCATTACCCGGACAAATGGACCGCGCGCGATCTTTCCTAGGTCTTCCTTGCCCTGTCCTCTCTCTTTACACACTTACACTAACATGCACTAACTACCACACATGTCGGGAGACCGGTCGGGAGCTTAGAGCTTGTCTCGGTTGGGTCTGTTCCCTGCTAATGGGAGATATCTGGTTGGAGAAATCATTCTAGACGACGGTTAGTCGACGGTAACTTGGGGGAATCGCATTAAAAAAAGAGGACATTCACAGAAAAATAAAAGTAAAAATATAAATAAAAATAACAAGTATTATTCTTGAAGTTATTTCTCTAAATCCTAATTGTAAACTGTAAAAGTGTTCATGGTGACTTGAACTACTTACTGCTCTCTTGTGGCAAAGTGATCAACAGCTTGGGTGGGTGATTTCGTCGTGCAAACCGTGTCACGGACTCCTGCTGGTGGCATCGCCCTTGACATCACTGATATGCACGATGGGAGTTCTTCAGCTAAACTGTTCCGAACTGAAGATAGTGCAAGTTCTATAGATCAATTTTCCTAAGGATGAGCCAAAGATGACAGTTCGCGAAAACAAGTGAACATCACATGTATTTCAGAGAAGTATCCCTCCGCCGCGACAGCTGTTCGGTCACGCCCCTTCATAAAGTGCTAAGGGCTCCTGTGAAAACATCCCTATGCAGAAGTCTAAGAGTTTCGCTGAGGTATATGCACGTACATGAGTCCAGGAAATATTTAAATTTAATTATGTATTAATTATGTAACTATGTAGGAAATCACTTTATATGCTCTCACAATCAGTAAAAGAAAACTGCCACGAATGTAAATAGAAAGAAAAATGATTTTAAGCCGAAAACACGTGCACCGGTACGCATCTCGCATTCAAGTCTCAGTTTTAAAATAAACAAAATATTTATCACAAAAAAGTAAATTTAATATCATGTTTATGGAAAAAAATAATTTTCACAGAGGATCACATAACATTGCACTTCCTAATTTCAATTATTTCTCGCGGCGCACTATATTTTTGTCGGACGAGGACATCACAAAAGGAAGCGTCGAAGCCATTTACACGTTAGCCAACTGCAAACGAACGAATGCAGGAAGAGAGTCTAATGGGCTCGAGGGCACAACGGCCACAAAACCTTCAGTTATGTTGCCAGCACCGGCTGTCATTTTGGCTCATCCTTAGGAAAACCGTTCTATAAACCAGGGCTGTCAGATAGCACGTGCGCACTTGTAGCATGGTTGGCTTCACCAGGAGACACCGCGCTCGCGTCGAGGGGAAGTAGATGCTACGGCTTCACAGGCGGCACAGAAGGTAGCTGTGACGCGACTCTATAAAACGTATACGACAGTATGCTGCAGTCTCGATCCGCTAAAAAATACTTTA
>BLKR01002045.1:170000-227058 GCA_011170035.1 Teleogryllus occipitalis
TCCTGGAGAAAACGGTAGAAGCGGAGTTTCCGTAATGGCCGTGCGGGGACAAAACAAGAGGCGAAACGGAACTCCTCTGCTTGCTGAAGATCTTAAGATCATTACAACATGCATTTTATTTTACTACTTCTTTATTATCTAACTAATGCTAGTGTGTTTTTTAAATTGTTAAAGAACGATATGTGACTTCGAAAATGTATAGGAAATATGCAGGAAACTAAAGCATAAAACTATTTTCATCAAATGTTTTCGTAATCAACACGTATATTAATAGAGATTTATACTCTGAAATAAAACAAAATGTATCTTTCATTCTCTACCGACCATGAATCAAAACTGTGTGCCTGTTTATTAATTCAGATAATAGAAATATATGAAATTAAATTTTCTGTTAGTGTAAATTTCATTCATGGTCGAATTACAAGAAAGGTTTGGGGTTTGAAATTTAGAAGTCCTGATAACATTATATAGTAACAGCAATTCTGAAAAATGAGGAAGATATAGAAATAATATGTAAGAATTCAACGTCTCTAAAATTAAAAATCTCCATGTGTTTAATGATGTGAAATCAAGGAAGCATGAAGTTATTCTTAAACTGTAGAAACTATTTTGTATGTATTATTTTCACCGATGTTATATCACAAGTGCAACGTAACTCTGAATTGAAAATGGCTATACTAAAATAATTGCATTCGCAACTGTGTGAAAACAAAATTGACTTTTAAATGTAATAATATGTCTTTAACGATTAGGTCATAGAAAAATAAAAAATTAAGACATCTCGTTTCAAAAAGTATTTGTATCTTAACATTATGAATGTTCTGAATGTATGTGCATTACTTCATGGATTTACCTACTTTCATTTTCATACAACGGAAACATACGTAATACGTAACGAAATAGTTTACTGGCCTTAATTGCAGTTTATTTCTAGAGTCATAGTCATAGTCATAGAAAGATTGCAATGCAATAAACTATAGGCATTGGTTTTGTTAGGAAAACTGCCGCCATTGTAATTAAGGCAACGTGTTGATTTGGGGAGTTGGCAATACTGATGCGAGAACAGAATAACTCTGGCTCATTTACGCCCGGACGCCCCAGGCATGGCAATAATCCGCATGCGCGCATATTTGTCGCATGTATGGGAGAATTTTCGGACGAGGCAGTCAAGTTCTCTAATGAGATGTGTGGTATCTGTTGGTGCACTGAGGATCGCACGGAATGTTAACGGATATTGACGGACGTGCGTTTAGTACCATTTGTGTCACGCCGCAAGAAATTTGATTTTTATGACGTGCTTTATCATTTAGACAATTTGATTTCATATTATCAGACATAAAAAGAAAAAATACTAATGAATGAATTTGTATAAAAAGTAAATTTGTTGTAGAACACACGTAGCAGTGTTGATCAACAAAAAAGCTGCTTTTGTATGCTGGGTGACTCAGGCTGAATATTAGAAGCTTCTAAAAGAGACGGAAATGATGAGGTTTTTTTCCATTGAACACTGAGAAATTTCATATAATGGTGTTTCACATCGTATACCTCTGATTGTCAGGCAACTCCTTATACACAGCTGTCCGGCAGGTCACGTTCTAACTTAGTCAAGGAGATTCCATGTTGCAAATCATCTCTGCACGCTGGGTTGCCTAAAAATCCGGGAATAAAGGTGAAATTTCGAAATAATGAAAAATATATTCATTGGCAAATAGTAATTTTCTGTCTCTCTACGTGTTCTAGAAGTTTGTAAAATTTATTCTGAGGCACCTGAGTACACCTGTGTACGACTAAATTCCAAAATAAGGATAATTTGCAAATTATCTGGTTAGTTTGCAGATTTGCCAGATGCTTTGAATGATGCTGTGTGAAAGATGATTGACGGATCATTTGAAAAATTATCCGGGTAATTGTGGGATTAGCCACAGACGATGGCTAAAGTAATAGTATGATCGAGTGAGCCATCTTGTGCTACACAGCTGAATGAGGACCAGTAGCGCGATGCTCTATTGAAAATTAAATTAATACAGAGATTATTGAAATTTCTTTGCACTTTGGTGTGTTTCCACTCCTACACTCCGAATTAAAAACAGTGGCACTTCAAGATAACGAGCTGGACGGAGAGGGGTTGTTATACAATTGGAAGCTTCGTTGTGACTTCAATTTTTGGCAATGCAGCAGTCGATTGGATGACAATGTTTCCCTCTCCTTCCAGCTTGTGACCTTTAAGTGCCACTAGGTTTAAAACGGAGTATATTTAGCCATGCCGGTGCTTACATATGAACAAGAGTCCTTACCTAACCTCACAGAAACGTATACATCTCGTTGGTGCAAGTACACACGGTGTCACAATGCGAGTGAACAGACATATCTTTCAAGATTGGCGCGTAATGCCACGACTGGGCCAACAGGATGCAGAGTCGGAAAGTATTGTTGCTTTATCCATGCTGACGTCGCAGATACAATCAGATATGCTCTGGCCACATTCTGTGGTGTAGGCGCTCTTACTCTCATTTCACATCAGAGATGAATATCATGCTGCAATTTATATTGAGTTTGGCCACACCATTATGGAGCTGTTAGGTCGTGTTTCAACGTGCTCGGGTAAATCGGTGATATTTAGCGTTACATTATTATAGAGATGACTTATTTTTTAGTTTTGTTTCTGAAATATCCAGTTAAATCTACTGTGACTTACACACTCGTAAAACTATTACCACTCTTCTCATAATAATTCCCCGAGTTAATGTGCTGAAGCGGAGTGAAATCCACAACAATAATGTATGTGATAAGTGGAATCATTTTGTTACTATGACGAAGTTATTATGTTCGCAATGGGCTAAAAAATTTCACATCAAATATTCCAATTTATCTGGAGAAGATCTCGTATTCAAAAACATTCATGATTGACGTAGGGACAGTTATAGTGGAGACGTAATGGAAATGAATACTCCATCTGTTACTGATTTGTAAGTATCGACTTGGTTGTAGGTATCAAAACGATGTTTCATTCAGGAAAATATCCCTACCTTCATTATTGTAGTTGTAGGATGATGCCTAAAACTTTTCAAAAACTCAGATACTTCAACGAAAATGAGACATGAGCCATTTTTTTAAGAGTTTTTCACGCTATCCGAGGACCAAGTTTAATCCAAAAATGTGGAATCATTTGCGGCAAATTTTTGCAAATGTTGTTGAAGCAAATGTTAAGTATCACCAAAAATTAAAATATCCGTTTCAAACACACAGAGATTCGTGTTCGTTCAGATCGATTGGTAAATCTCAATTTTGGGGAAAATCGTCCAAACGGTTTGGACATTAAAAAAAAAATAATTTAAAGAATTGCTTGTTTCACGTAAAAACTACTCAAATTTTTGAAGAATTGAACTTGACAACATCTGTATTTGATGAACAAATTTCATTAGAGAAAAATTCCTATCTTCATTGTTGTAGTTGTAGGAAGACGCTAATAAAGTTTGAAGATTTGCAGTTTCCAAAATTCAGGGATTTTAACAAAAATAAGAACCAAGCATTTCGTCTTGATTGAAGTCAAGATGGGCTTATCAGGTGAAATTCGCAAGCGAGCATATGGGAGCAGTTAAGAAAAGGGAAGAAGATGGGATGAAAAGGTGGATATAGATTCAAAAATATGTTCAAAATGTATTCTGCGAATAATACAATCTCCTCCTTGTGAAGGCTGATAAAATTAGAATAATGCATCTGACGTTCGAACAATGAAATTTGTAAGCAATTTTTTATGTTTATACGTATCTTTACTGCTCTTTGCACATGTGCAGTAGCAGTTTTAAACCAAAGATGAACCTTCTGATATCGTAGGGTATACGGATGTTTGCTTCGTCGTGTACAGGGTCACTTAACCATCTCCGTCGGTGTTCCTCCCCTAAAGCGAAACAAACAAAACAATAAATCGGTTGTCTCCCGCAGCCGTTCCGGCTTCGGGTTGCGGGTTGCCGCGACCCACTGCGTTCCGGGGTGGGCGGCGGCGGGCGACTTATCATGTTACGAGGGCTCGGGCGGAGGGTAACGCGATTGGTCGAGGCTGCAGCGTGCGCCCGCTCGCCCGCCTGGCCGACCCGCTCTGGCCCGGGGCCGCTCTGCGCCGGGCTCGGATTAAAACGCCATTAAGTAATTGGCCCGGCGCTAGGCGCTTATCTGCCGGTTCGGCGCGGGTCCACGGCGTCTGCCCCGCTGCTTCCGTCGCCACCGCCAACTCCGCGGCCGCTTCCGTCGGCGGCTCCGCCACTATTGGTTTCGTTCTCACTCGCCACAACTGACGATCTGCCCTTCCTCTTCCTTGTCATATCCTCTCCACTTACATACACACGTACACTAACATGCACTACACTACCACACATTCCGGGAGGCCGGTCGGGAGCTTAGAGATTGTCCCGGCTGGGACGATGACCCGCTGGTGGGAGAGTCCTGGTTAGGGGAAACCCCGCCTGCCACGGTAGGTCGACGCCGGATCTCGGCATCAAGCGGGGGAAGATCACTGCCATAACCCGAGAAAAAAACATACACTACACTAATGGGACTAATGACCGAAGCAGTTGACGCGCCCCGAAACACGAAAAAATCAATCAATCAATCAATCCCAACTGAGGAGATTTAGGGTGATGTTATTGTAGACCCTTTTGGTATTTGTATTGTTTGTGGTTAGTAATCATACTTTTAATTTGTTTGGTGAGTTTATTTAGTACCCTTTAATTGTGCTAATATCCATTTCTCCTAGGTTCAAGAACAATAGTGTCCATATGTGAAAACAGCAACGCGTGAAATGCGTGTCGTGTTGGTTTACGATTCTTCCATTTGCCGTTGCTTCGTGCCTACTTTTTTCCTCCTACTCTCTTCTGTCTTCACCTGTCCTCTCATACACCATACACTTCGTACGCTTTCGTCTCGCCCCAACTGTTCCCACCTTTTCCCTTCGCTCGTCAAGGCTCCCATCTCGCAAAATTCCCTCTCTAATCCCTCGTCCGACCATACATTTCCCTCCTCCTCTCTCCTCCACGACACTCTCCTATTCATCCCTACTCACCACTATCTTCCCCATCTCTCGACTACCTTCCCCAACTCTCAACTACCTTCCCCAAATCTCGACTACTTTACCCCAACTCTCGACTACCTACCCCAACTCTCGACTACCTATCCCAACTCTCGACTACCTACCCCAACTCTCGACTACCTACCCCAACTCTCGACTACCTTCCCCAACTCTCGACTACCTACCCCAACTCTCGACTACCTACCCCAACTACCGACTTTCGATTATCTACCCCAACTTTCGACTACCTACCCGAACTCTCCACTATCCTCCCCAACTCTCTCCTACAATTTTCAACTCTTTACTCTTGCTGGCTTTCTCCTATCCTCACAAACCTCCTACCTACCCCAATTCTCCCCTACCTTCTCATCTCTCTTCTATTGTTCACGACTTCCAGATATCCTCCCTAAAATTATCCCTTTCTCCACAGCTTTGCTGCCCTTCCCAACAGTTTTCTACCCTCTCCACTACTTACGTTCCGCCTTTTCTCTTTCCGCCTCTTTTACCCAACTCCCCCTCCCCGATTTTTTCATCCTTGAATCTCTCCTCCCTGCTTCTCCGCACCATGACCCTCTTCAACTCACCTCTCCTCCTTCTGTTTCTCCCTCTTATCCTCCCTTTTCTCATCTCCACGCGTTGCCCTCGTCTTGCAACTCCACGTCCTTTGACATGGGACCAATTGATCCCCTCCCCCATCCCTGTCTGTCCAGATTATCTAGTCCATTGCTCCCCCTTCTCCAGAACCATCTCCCTCCCCCATCCTACAGCTGCGCTCAAATCCTAGGCGTCTCACTACGCTGTTTCGTCTCGCTTCGCTCCTTCCCAACCCACTCCACCAATCCTAAACGTTTCCGCCCGTTCCTCCGCTACTTTCCCGCTCCCAATTACTTTTTCTCCACTCCTCTAATATTTCCTCTCCACTCCCCCCTTATTACTTCTCCCGTCCTTGTACATCTCCTGCTCCCGCTACTCCCGCTTCCCCGCTATTCCTCCTTGCCCTGCTACTCCCCTCCACACCCCTCACTCCCCGCTCCGCCCAGGCAGCGCACGTCGTTGCATTAGCGTTATTACCCACCCTTGCTCGCCAACGGCCTTTGCACTGCTTGTTCTGCAGCTGTTTACGTCGGCGAATGCCGATGCCATCATGGAAGTGTTCTTAAACGCAGTTTATTGAATGTTTGGCCTTTTTATTCGTAATGTTGCAGTGCTAGACAATCATGGTAGTCATTAACTTTCTTCTGTGTTAAAAAGTTCATACCAATATACTTTAGCTAAGACAATACTGCTGTCTCTGCAGCTACTCCGAAAGGGATGTTTAAGGATTCGAGTCTCGATGAGGATGGATTTTTCGACTGTAGCTGCATAGTCGTGTTGATTTCAGCTGCTCTCTGGACGACCATTGTAGAGTGGGCTCTGATCGGTAGTTTTCCGTGATTTCTCGGATCAATACCGGAGAAATGACGTAGCAGTACATTAACAAGAGGGCCACGGATGATGCACAATATTTCCCTCTTCGCCCTTCTCCTACATGTACTTCACTACTCCACATGTCGGGAGACCAGTCGGGAGCTTAGATCTTGTTCCGACTGGGGTGATATCCCTTTGAGGAGATACCCGGAGAGAGAAATCATCGCAAGTCAACGTGTAGGTCAGGGCCGTATATCACCTTCCAGCGAGGAAGGAACATCTCAATCTCTTGGCATAAAACATACACTACATTAAGGGGAGTAATATTCATGGAAGTTGACGTGGCAGGAAAACTCAATTAAAGAATTGAAATGTTATTCAGAATAATGAGTTCTCAATTATAATTACGGATCTTCTATGTTTGTCAACACTACTGGAAGTACTCTGTTTTTAACAAATATTTGTTAATTAGACTTAGAAATTTATAATTTCCAAAATTTTGTAGTTCACGTCAAATTCAGACAAGTAAATACACAAAATTCCTTACGGGTTTCAACAAGCAATACTTTCATCTCACTTCACGGTCAGTCCAAAATTGAAGTTTGTTGATCACTTCGAAGATGTAATTCATAATAATTTCATTAGAAAATCATAAAATATTTGTTAAATGACTCAAACTAAGAGTGACGTTTCAAAATCTCATATAGCAAAAAAAAAAAAAAAAAAAAAAAGAAAGAAAGATATTAGGCAGCGGCAGGAATGGCAGCGGAGCACCTGAGACTGACGGAGGTGCTACAACGCCGATGACTAGAGTCAAGGAACGTTGGCGGTCGGAACGGTGGACAGGAGGGTGAGCACAGGCAGCCATCGGGGCGGGCGAAAGTGACTGCAATGACGACGGCGGGATCACTGGCTGAAAACAGCAAGACAACGGACGGAATCTACGGCGACGGAGAAAACGGGTGATTTATTTACTGCTGCCTCTGACAGGTATGAGCTGGTACAATGTCATCCAATCAGAGGGTTGCTCACCACCGTAGTGACGTCATTGTAGTGACGTGTAAGTTCCCGATTGGTTTACACCGTCACAGCTGATGATCTGTCACAGGCAGCAGTAAATAAATCGCAGTATAGAACAAAAGGCTGAAAAGTAGGTAGAAGTGACGGCAGAGTCGTCTGTTTCATCAAACTTGGAAGAAGTGGAGGCGCATGGAGGCGACGGTGTACGTGGTGACGGAGGAGACGATAGAGGGAGTACCGGGAGCGGTAGCTCAGTGCATCAACTGATGTCACTGCAGCGCCTCTGACCGAGAGGTCCGAGGTTCGAGTTCTGACGGCGGCAGAATTTTCAAACACTAGCTTTTCAGCTAGGTCGAATTCAGTCGTTGTATGGAGGAGAATTCTAGCGGCCGGCTGCTCTGATCGGTAGTTTCCCGTTGTTTCTCCGATCAACACCAGGCGAATGCCGGAGCAGTACGGATCTCGCCATCCAGCGGGGGAAGATCACCGCCATTTTCCGAGGAAAAAACCATGCACTACACTTACGGGACTAATGACCAAAGCGGTTGACGCGCCCGGAAACACGAAAAAATCAATCAATCAAACGGAGGGAGTGGTAGTGGCGGAGGCGCGGCGATGTCGGCGGTGGGGGTGGGGGCGATGACGGAGGTAGACGTGGTGCCGGATCGGACGCGACGACGGAGGCTGCATGAATGGCGATAACGATGGGGGTGGAGGTGGAGGCGCCGATGGCAGAGACGAAGAAGGAGGTGGAAAATTAGGTGTAGGCGGTTACGGAGGCGATGAAGGAAGGGGGTGGTAGTGGCGGTGGAAGGAATGGTAGCGGTGGCTGTGGTGTGGGCGCGGCAAACGGGCGCCCTTTCTCAGAGCCGCAATTTATGCGCCGATTCCGCCGCCCATAACTCCGCCACCTAAATATCGCCATCATCGTGAGCATTTACGGCCGAAACAAAGCCCCCTGCGCGGGCGGCGGCGGCGGAAGCGCGATCCGCCCCTTCGTCCTCGTCCCCCTCCCCGTCCCCGCCCCGCTCTCGAAATCCTCCTCCGCGAAACATCCTGCGCTTCGAGAACGCCTCACGATTTGGATTTGACGTTGCCTGTATTTTCTTTATTCTCCTTCCTCTCCTTGCGGAGGCTACTCGTGGAGATTCAAACTTCATTCAATACTAGTTGGAGAGATTCATTAGTGAACCTGAGTGCAACCTGTAAAGTCATTACTAGACATCGGATGTTTAGGAAAATGCCTATTTTATTCTAGCGTACTTATTTAAAGGCTGATAACATATGTGCACGAATCGTGACAAATTGTGACATATGACAAAGTTTTATAATGCTAATTTTTGCTTTTGTTTTAAATAAATGCCTTTTTTTGCATAAATACTGTTTTTAGGACTTTTTTGCATTTGATGTATTATTTTTATATACAATGGTAAGATATCAGAAAATTGGCCGTGTTCCAACTTGCCCATTCATTACGAAATCTTCAATTCACGTCTTGGTATTATAGAGTATTCTTAAATGTATGTCAACTGATTTTTCACCATTTCCCTGTTTCATAAATACCAGCCATGTTCTGAGAACATGGTTAATTGACAATACACCGTGGGCACCGAAATTTTAAGTGGATATAAATGTAAATTCCCAGAAGGTTTCAGTGTTGATAATGTTGGACTTCTAAAATACGTGCCTGTCAGATTAGATGTTGAGAGATCCTTCTCCAAATTCAAACTGATTTTGAAAATGTAACGAATGAATTAGATTCAGATTTCGTCTATTACTATTCCAGAAATGTTCAGAAGGGAAAAAATCTTTGTACTTCGCGCAATTTTTTTATTTTAATTAAAAAATATTTTATGATATTATATTATTATTCATGTACAATGTGGAATGCGAAGTAAATCTAAATCAACATATATTTTGAAGGAGGAATGATACAAAAAAGGTGTAGAGTAATAATTGCAACTTGGAGATTATAACAAGTAACCCAAAGTTCTGAGAATCTCTTTAACAACACGCACACAAGACACATTGTTATTGCTGCGTGTTGTTTCTGCCTTCTCATGGATCTAAAATTTATCTCAGGAAACAACGGAAAAAACATATTACGGCGATTGAACTCCAGAACGAATTTTCATCCAGACAATGCCATCGTTTAAAATATTTTATCTGATGACACAATTACGTCTCCATCTGGAGTTTACCTCGCACCACCTGACCCAGCAGGTCTCAGTTGTGGACTGGAAACCACATAATACGAAAACACACCGTGACGTCTTTATTATAGGACGACAAACTCGGTTGATCTTTCCATAAGAACCTCCCTGGCAGGCAGAAACAACATGAAGCTGGTTCACGTCATTTTATATTTGAATGATAATATTTGCGTACCCTGATTCAACGATGTTGATAAATTGTTCATTATATATCATCGTCCAATGTTTGGTTACCAATATGACCATGTGACTATGGAGAGACTGTGTTTTGCTTGACTTGTTACATAACTACGGCATTGTTCCTAAATCACCATTCAATGTTTTCATAAAACGAGTTGTATTTCTAAAATTTTAAGAACATTTTTGTAGTAAAACTAATTTTAAAAAGCATTACCGAAATAAAAGTCGTACATTACCTAATAAGAGAAAAACCGACTACTCGTAGTGATTTTTTTAATCATTCTCCCGTCATACCTTGAGTTAAGTATTTGTATCATTACAAGGGAAACAAACTATGGATTATTAATCATATGAATCAATAATCATACCGATCATAATCATCATAATCACGTTTTCGTATTATGTAGTTAATATTATTAAAGAAAAGTCTATAATGTATGGTTTTAACCATAATTTATTTATGAAAACGAATTCTGAAAATCTTTCGGAATATTTTTGGGGCTTCGTTCCTTTTCCCAATTACACATGTGTTAGTTTTACATTGCAAAAGAAACTTTCGAAATTAAACTGTAAAGAACAATAAAGAACATCAGACAGACGTTATCGTTCTTCAGGGCTCACCCTTCCAGTTCACCAAAGTTCATTAGTGACAAATGCTTTCTTATTCGAAAGTAAGGTCTTCTTAATGGAAATATGCCAAAGAATAACTTGGAAATCATCTTTTTATTCTTAGAGGAGTAGATTCCATACATTTTACAATCCAAAAAACATTTTTAAATTTCGTACAGCAAAATGGAAAATTCAAATTGTAACAGACGCTTTCTTTCACGAATCCAGTTCTATGCATTCGAGCCTCTTATTTCTCGTGGAGTGAGAGAGCCTTAGATTTCGCAAAGGACCTCCTACGTCTGTCTGCATTGTGTTCCGCTTCGCCTTGTAGTGACACTCCATTTGGACCGCGTGCCAGACGTCATTCAGCGCCCAGTGTGGTCGCGGCGGCGGCAACGACGACGGAGGCGGCCGGCGACGCTATAAATAGCGCTGGATCTCCGCGAGAGCGTCGGTCGTCCTGGGCTGGCCCCCCACCGCCGCCGCCTTCGCCATCGCCGCCGCCGCCGCCGCCGCCGCCGCCTCCACCTCCGCCACCGCCGCCACCTCCGCCGCCGCCACCGCCACCTCCGCCACCGCCACCACCGCCACCACTGGCCCGCCTCCGCTGCCCCGCCGCGCCGCCGCCGCCTCCACTTCTGCCACCGCCGCCACTCCGCCACCGCCCCCACCGCCGCCACCTCAGCCACCTCCGCCGCCGCCGCCACATACCCTACCTCCGCCAACGCTGCCACCGTCGCTGCCGCCACCACCACCGCCGCCGCCGCCGCCGCCCCCGCCGCCACCGCCGCCACAGCCCCCCCCCCTCCTCCAACGCTGCCACCACCGCCACCGCCGCCACCGCCGCCACCACCGCCACCAAGCCATCGCCACTGCCAGGCCCGCCGCAGTCGCCACCGCTAATGCCACCGCCACCGCTACCTGCCACTGCCACCGCTACCGCCACCGCTTATCGCCGTTGTCGTGCCGTGCCAGTCAGCGTTGTGCCGCCGCTGCCGCCGCTGTCGCTGCCGTCGCCGCTGTCGCCGCTGTCGCCGCCGTCGCCAGCCAGCCGCCGCTGCTCGCCGCTGTCGCCGCTGTCGCCGCCGTCGCCGCTGTCGGGCCAGCGTCGCCGCCGTCGCTGCCGTCGCCGCCGTCGCCGCCGGAACCACCAAAACCACCACCTCCGCCAACGCCAACGCCAACGCCAACGCCAACGCCGCCGTCACCGCCGTCGCCATCGCCGCTACGGCCGCCGGCACCACCGTAACCACCACCACCACCGCCGCCGCCTGGACCGGCCGTGGTGGCTCCACCTGGCGAGCGCGGCTAACGAGAAGTCCCGCTGGCCTCCCAGACGTCCAGCCTTTGCCGGCCCCCCTCAAAGGCCTCCCCGGGCTGGCGTCTTCCGAGGCAGGCCTCGAACCTGTCGCCCACGCCACGCCTTCACCCACCCCCTCGCTCCCCGCTGGCTCCGCCGCACTCGCCGCCCCCCGACCAAGCCGTCCACAGGCCTCCACCCAGCGGGCGGCGTGCAAGGCCCGCGCCCAGCGGGCGTCTTCAGAGGCTGGTCTCGCGCATATCGCCGCCTCCCACAGCCCCTCGGCCTACCTCAGGCCTCGTCACTGGGCGCTGTCTGTCGCCCGGCTCCCCACTCGCCTCACCACTCGCGTTGAGAATGGGTAGTGATCCTCTCCCCACCGAGCAAATGCTCCTTACTCCTCACCCTCACGTTTGTCACGACGGAAGTAGTTTTCCTTATATCCAAAGAGAAAAGGTGCAATCGTCAGCAAAAATATGAATCTCTTCGTCAGATGCCAGAAACCACAAACCTTGTTAAATACCCTATCGGTTAGGTGCAACTTAGAACGTCGCATAATTTTATTGCACACACGAATTGAAATTTGGTGTTATTGAGCGTTTGTTTGTGTTATTCGCCTTACCTAATCTTCTGAACCTGCCCAAATGGAGTGTTTCCAGGTTTTTATGGTACATTTGTGAGAGAATTAGCTCTTTCAATATTTGCATTAGCTAACAAGAGCATCTTTACTTGTGTCACTGTAATGCAACCATTCTGAACTGCAACTATTCTGCTCTTCTGACGGGTCCAACTAAGGTGGATTAATTCATATGATTAAATTCTGCCTTGATAGTTGATTATAACGTAAATATTTTCAACTTTAATGCACCATGAAATGTGTACTTTATAGCATTTGTTATGCCAGGAGATTTAATTTAATCGAGTTTGGAGATTAACATTGCGAATGTTAATGAATGATAAGCGCTTTAATTTCGTTAAGTAGTGCAGATTAATGTCAGTATTAAATCGGCTCTGTAGAGATACTGCACCGACCGTGAACGAGTCATCCAGTTATGCGAACTGCGCGCTCGACCAAATCCGAATTTCAATCTAGCTGCGTGGAGAAATCGCCCTGAATGATTGATTCAGCACATCAATTTACGTTGAAATATTTGTTCTTATCATTACTTTAAAAATGACTTGAACGATGGCAATTGTGATTGAAGGCCTTTGTCGTGGCAAACCTATCATTCCGAACAGAATTGATCATTTTTTCCGTATATTTCAAATGTACTTTCACGAACTGTAGGAGAAAACAGTAATCTTCTCGCACAATAATTCATAATTTCGTGGATGACAGAATTCCTTTTGCTTTCGATTCTTGATGTACGACAGACAAATGGTTCAGTCATAATGAACTAATGTAATGTTCGGTTAAAACCAACAAAGATGCATAAAACTTCGGAGAAATATTCACGCTCCATGTTAAAGTAGTTTAAAAGATCGTACTCACATTGATATTTTCTTATTTTGCGCCTTAACCTTCTGCAGATCGAAGAAACTCGCATTATCGTAGGTCGAGAGTGTTCTCAACGTATTTGATTGCCTGTTAAATAAATTGCTATATTTTACCATGTTTTTATTGTACTGCACCTTTTTAAGAACAATAATGATATAATGTATATATTTTATATTTATTATAATGCGGTTTTTTATTATTAATACTATTATTTGAGAATTCCTTAGTCATAAACATTTTTTCCAGAAAAAAAAATTGCAGATTGAGGAAAGGGAAAATTTTAATTCATGAAAGGGCAAAAAAAAATTATTAACTAGCAATTTATATATCGGTTGCACTGAGAGATGTGAATCTTGTTCACCGGTCTCTTCCGATATTTTCATCTTCATTTGTTGAAATGTTCACGCAAAATATCAGTGCACTCGGACCACCGTTGAAGTCCGGGCAAACGCTCGCATATTAACTGTCTTAGAGATTGCAGATATCTCGTGCGAACTCTAAAATAAAGGAGAAGTACGGATGTATTTCAGAAACAGTTTCTGTGGTCAGGACATGAAAACATTTTCCTTCTATCTTTTTAGTCAAACTGACAAAAAGAATTTGTCAAACATACATAAAGGATCCTGTAAGTTTAAAATCAATATAACGCACTATATAATTTTCATCTCAATCAACTACTGACCAATTTTTAAATTTAAGTTGTTAATTTTACTAAAATTCAAATTTGAGTTACGTGCAATATTAACATTAAATTAATAGTGACAAATTAGTATATTGCTTATGTACATAATTTCGTACCAAAAAGTACGCCGTATCTCGTGTTGTTCACTTCTTGCGCGCTGAGACATTTTCGTTTTTGCATTTTTGAATGCTGCACTTAATTTTATCACGCATTGAGGGTTTTATTCTAATACATAATTCGGGTTTCTGTCATTATCGGTGTTTCAAATAAGAGCTAGAAAGAAGCACAGACACGCGAAAATACTTGAACGCTGAGTAATTACTAGCGGAATTTGTAAATGAGAGCTGCCGCTCACCGCTCGACCTACGAATGATTTACTTCTTGAGATCCTGTGTGTAGTATACTTCATCCAAAGTTCCTTTTATTTGATGTCGTACAGATCCGTAGTGTAGTAGTTTGTATAACGACCATTGGACGTCAAGCGACTTTATAAATCCGGTGAGAAGTCTCTGGGACCGTTTAGAACGTGACTGTAACGAATTTTCTAGGCGCGTGCGTTCAGAAGCGGACGAAAGAATGGATATGAAGTGCCCGAATAACCTGGTTGACCGGAAGTAGGTTCTTGCACGACCTATTGCCCTATTTGTCACAGGCTCAGCTCTGACCCAAGTCTTTTCCAACTCCAGTCCGAATCTGGTCCAACGATTTGTTTCCGTCACGCCTCCGACACATCTCAACTCTGATCTTCCGTCCCGGCTCCACCGAAGGATAATTCCTACTTCGTCACTGCTATGTTACAACTCCATCCGGATGCAACACGATTCCAACTCGAGTCCGAGTAGACTTAGAAATCCCCTGCGAGTCAACGTTTACTATCGCCCAATCGAATTCCAGCAGAACGCAGGCGGTGAGAAATTTTCACACCTTCATATACTTGCGTCTATTTGACCCAAAATAGAGAATATACGTGCATATAGAGATCTCATTGATATACAGTAAACCCTCGTTAACACGAACTCACTTAATACGAATTTCGCCGGAACACAAACAAAACTCCGGTCCCGGCAAGGGATTACCGAAATACGCACGTTTATAATACTCGGATAACACGAATTTTATAACGCGAACACCGATAATTTTGGTGCCTTTGAATTCGAATTAATGAGGGTGTACTGTAATACAAAATAGAGAGAACAGCAGCGATCTTCACCGTTTTGCTTACGCTTATCAGAACATTTCGTCCCACGTCACAAACATCACATTATCCATCATGTATCTTATTCGTCCCAATAATATCTTCGCACGGGTGAGATTGAAGCCACTGTCGTGTGTTTTGGTCCCACATAAATCCCAGAGAAGTCCTGGTGGGTAATTGGAATCTCCCGTCTGAGTGCCCATATTCCCAGCGATGCATCTTTAGCAAAGATAGACCGCATTAAGAAGGGTTGGGGGTCTCCGTGTCACCAGCTGTAACAACCCGTGTGGCCCCCAAGTTGGGCTCTTGGCTTCGTCCTGGCAGTCCACGACACTTAGGAGGAACTTGTATCCAACGCAGTGAGCGGCATAAACTGCATCGATAACAACCCGAAAAGTTGGTAGTCTAGAGCTGGAGAGGCGACTCCGCCCAGGTTATGGGTACATGTGCGCATTGCGTTCCGGCTTTTCAGGTACCAGCTCACGATGAATTTGTACACTCACGGGGGTTGAGTGTAAACCGTGCTTACGGTTGGACACCGGCAAACCTGTGTCCAACCTCAAAGCGTGGAAACACGCTGGTAAAGTTCACGTCGTTGAGGATGGCGGACAACATAAGGATTTAGTTTTTAGTTTATGCTTATTTTACGTGGCGAAACTCGGGCCATCAGGCCCGCTCTTCCGTCTAACCACGCAATTGTCGCTACGCTCCTTTCACCACCTAGCGGAGAAAGGAGGTATTATCTTGGGCGACGAAACAGGCGGATCTCAATTTCGCTCAAAGATTTCTTTTAAGCTTGAGGATCTTGTACATGTAGTAAATGTACTACATGGGACAGCCGGCTTTACTTCCCCTCCGAAGGAAGGCGTACGAAGGATTTTTCGCCCTTAAAAATCCACGGCTTCGATCGGGTGTGAACCCGCAAACTCGGGTACGACAGTCCGGTACGCTGACACTTATACCACCGAATTCGCACACCGCAACGGATTGTACCCCAGTAAAGATTTTCTCCCCTCTGTTCCTCTCAGGGGGGAAGAGTCTCTGTCTTTCAGGCGCTGCCGGACCGTCTACACCTGAGAGAGCACGGTGGCGACGGCGGCGGCGGCTGTAGAAAATAGCTCTCTCCACGCTTGACCGCTCCGCCGCCAACACTAACATTCCCCGGCTGGTCCACGCCAAAGTCTCTTGCGAACTCCTGAACCGATAACCCTTTCCACTTCTTGGCGAAACACCTCCGTTTTCCTCCGCAATGCGAGTGTAAAATTGTGTTAAGAATACAGCGATTCCATCCTGCTACCACATACATTATACATTTTTTTTTCGCAATTCGGAACATTCACCAAATACAAAGCATGACCGTCCTCTAGACTCAAACAGAAGAAACGCACTAATATATAGCAAGTCTAATGAATAATGTCTGTCAGAACCGGAGAAACGAAAACATCATTCAGAAATTGATAGTAATATTTTAGCTCAGAATGGCATGTTGTGTTCATTTGAAGTAAGATGATCTGAAATAATAACCCAAATACAAAAAATTCGGTGATTTAAATATTATGTGACACCTCACTTATTAGAACACTAATAATTAAAGATCACTAATAACTTACACAATTTTCGGGCATTGGGATAAAACGTTTGTTGGTGGCACTCTCTATCATTCCTGGGTCTAGACAGTTCATTTGTAGCCATTGCAGGAGTACGTTTTAGTATTGTTTTGGAGAGATATTTCAATTAAATTGTGTTTTTACTTTGCAAGCGAATGTATTAATGTCATAGAAAATTTCCTAGAAATATTCTATCTTGAAATGCGCTTTGTTACAGTGTATGGTAGCTGAGAGTGAAATTTCGTATGAAATACTATTTCTAAGAATTTTTGTTTCTACATAAGTAGTTTGTGGAGACAATCAAAGTGTTAAGACAGTTAACCTATTTTGTATAGGACAAAGTTGAATGAAAGGCAATCATCATTAATGAAAAGAAAGAAATGTTATCTTGGATTACTGTGTGGGAGAACGCAAGCTTAATGTTCATTTTCACGCAGAACAAGGTAGTCTAAGCACTTTAAGTGTTCAGCGTGTGGAAGAGGAAATAATGAAAACTTTCTCGGTCTCACACTTTTCATGATTTAATTAAAATACACAGGAAGTACGAAAAGCTGCGAGAGGGAAAAAAATGAAATTAGTTCTACTAGGGCGGAGAGTTAGTAACCGCAGCCATGTTCCATTCGGCCTATTACAACGGGAGTGCTAAGTAAATTTTAATAAGGCTTATGAAATTCTGTGCTTAGCGTACAATAAAAACTTACGATCTGTGGAGGAGTGTGATTGCAGCCCTGTGCTCTTACTCTCCGAAACGGTTCGTTGGACATCATCCTCTGCGAGGGCCAGTTAACCGAAAGGGCGGCAGATGGGCATCAAGCGAATTTGCGGGCACTTCACTCCAGACTTAGTAGCTTTAACACTTCCCTGACACCCTCGATGACAATAAAAAGCCTGCGTTGTACGCCAGTTCTCAATATTTCCTCAGTCTTTTTGTCCTTTCTTTTTTGTTCGTATTATCCACTTATGATCTCCAATTATTTTTATTTTTATTTTCATCTTCTATGGAATATTATGGATTCTGTTGCACTCATTTTGAGAATTTCCAAGGTTTGAGAACGTGAATCTTGAAACTAAACTTTTCCGCCTTATTTATTTTTCTAACATCTTTAAATTGTTTTTTACCATATTTTATAGAATTATTCTAATTATTCAAAAATGTGAAGCTAAATAACAATTTCCTCCCTTCATTTATATCAGACCCGGAAGACTATGACAGAAAATGATGTTCCGCATACAAATTTAACGAAAACTCGTTCACAGTAAAGTGATGTACATAATTCCAGACAAAAATATTTACATGCTGGGATATTTTAAAGGTATAAAATATTTTGAGACCATAATTAATTTGAATATCAAACTTTTCTCTTCTGAAGTTCTACCAGGTTTTCATATATCCCGCTCCAATGTATTTCAGGTTTGTGTTTTAAGTGCGCTTCCTCTCTCTCTCTCTCTCTCTCTCTCTCTCTCTCTCTCTCTCTCCCAATACACCCCTCTCCGCCTTCTTCCATTACCTCTCCCTCCTTTTATCCCCACCTTTCCCCTCTCTCTTTTAACCCGTCTCCTCTTCCTCGCCATTCCTCTCTTTGTCTTCTTTAGTTCCCCTCCCTCCCTGGCATTTTCCTTCTCTCCTTTAGCCACTGTCTTCCTTTCCCGTCTCACTGCCTTTCTCTATTCTGCCTCCCTTGCTCCCTCCGTTGCTGTCGCCCGCCGCCCCTCACCCTCAGAGGACGGAACCGCGCGCTGCAATATGAGCCCGTGTAACGCCAAAAAAACAAGTTGTCAATCCCTCGGCGCAGACGCCGCCAATGGGCTTTTGATATTCGCGTCCAGCGAGCGCGAAAAATGTTGATGAGAGCTCGTGTTTTGCTGCTCGCACTCAGTGAGTTTGCTGTTCTACATAGCTCCCGTCTGTTCCAGCGCGAATCCTGCGTTTTTGATTCGAGCAGCAGGGCGTTTTTATGCAGAGTGAAACACTAGCTAGAGCAATACCGTTCCTCTTTGTGAAGCGGAGCGGTGCGGTCAAGAAGAAAAAAAATATATGAAAGTATCAGAAACGAGAAGGAGTTTGTGGAATTCATTTGAGTAATGTAACATATTTGTGAACACAATATGAGTGACGACTGCAAGAGAGGAAACACATTATACTAGTTTCTATACTTTTATTGGAAATGGAATAAATAATATGCCTTCATGCAATGATATTCTCTGTGGTTGAAGAAAAATTTGAAATAGTGACCTTCCTGTCGCAATTATTAAGTGTCAGTGAGAAGGAACTCTAAACTGGGTACTGATTGATGTTCATAATGCCCTAATTATTGTGTCAAAATTAATACAAATTATAGGATCGCGGAAGTCAATATCTTCGGTATAAAAGTGGATTTCTGCTTTCTGAAAAAGCAAAACCTGCTTTTCGAACAGACATTGTGTCCAGACAAATAAGTAATTGTGTGCAGAGTAATATATATCCGCCGAGTGAACTTTTTCTTCACACAAACACCAACCCGGAGAGTGATAAAGACTCTTAATTCATGAGGCTTAATGGGAAGTTATTATCTCTTTATCTTCTCTATTTTTACTTTCTTTGTATGCGAACGTATATAGAGAATAATATATAGTATTGAGAACGTTATGTAATGCTGCGAAGAAAAGTGCTGCATTCTCGTCACAAAAAGATACTGAAATCATTGATTAATTCATTGGTAGAAGTTGGAGCCCTTATTTTTTAACATTATGTCCTTTACCGTCTTTAGCAAACACATTAAAGAGTGATTCTTCTAGATGTCTCCTATTATCCAGAATCCACCCTATTATGTGATTTTTACTTTCTCGTATAATACTTATATACGTAGTAATATACGTAGTATAGAGAAAGTTATGAAAGTTCGGTCTGTCAGTCTCTGTCTGTTTGTCTGTCTGTATCTGTCTGTCTGTCCGTCTGTTCGTCTGTTCGTCTGTCCGTCTGTCCGTCTGTCCGTCTGTCCTTCTGTCCGTCTATCCGTCTATCTGTCCGTCTGTGAACACTACTACCGCCTAAACCATCCGTACGATCTTTTCCAAATTGAAGAATTCTCTGTCAATCTGGCTCTAGTTGGAGCTTTACATGAAGCCCCACGGACATTTTCACAATTTTCTCAAAAACGACTCTATTTTTTTCTTTAAATTTCTTCTTGTAAGTATAGAGTAAAATACACTTATAAAAGTGGCATTGGTCCGATTTTCACGGTTAACTCTGAATTTTTAAAAATTACAAAAGCTTGAATTTTTGTCGTCGTCTCCCTACAACTACTATGTGAAGATATAGATTATTTATGTCTGTAATTTCATTGCGTGTTCCAGAGCTTCCCAACTTGCGCTACCATATTGTTTTGAATTTCTGCTTTTCTGACCCATGTACTTTCCGCGAACGCTTGCGATGTCGCTGAGTGCGCGACGTGAGGTCCAGGTGCGTGCGAAGGGGCATTGACTCGATTGATTGATTGTTTTTTTTTTGTTTTTTTTTGGTTTCCGGGCGCGTCAACTGCTTTGGTCATTAGTCCCGTTACTGTAGTGCATGTTTTTTCTCAAGAGTTGGCGATGATCTTCCCCAGCTTGATGGCGAGATCCGGCGCCGACATACCGTCGGCTAGTGCGGTTTCCCCCTAACCAGGACTCTCCTACCAGAGGGACACCGCCCAGCCGGGACAAGCTCTAAGCTCCCGACCGGTCTCCCGGGATATGTGGTAGTGTAGTACATGTTAGTGTAAGTGTGTGTGTAAGGGGAGAGGATAGGACAAGGAATGGGAAGGATAGATCGCGCGCGGTCCGTGGCCCGTTTGGTAGGGTACTGCTCCGATATTCACCTGGTGCTGATCGGAGAAACCCCGGAAAACTACCGATCAGAGCAGCCGGCCACTAGAATTCTCCTGCAGACAGCGACTGAATTCGACCTAGCTGAAAAGCTTGTGTTGAAAAGCCTGCCGCCGTCCGGACTCGAACCTACGACCTCCCAGTGAGAGACGCTGCAGTGGCATCAGTTGATGCACTGAGCTACCGCTCCCGGTAGCATTGACTCAAAGAGTTCTTGAAGTATTGAGGCGAAAGTGCTGCGTGGTGGTGTTTTGTGTGAGGACGGGAGCGATATGGCGGGCGACTGCCCACGGGCGGAACACAGGAGTCTTGTTTTAAAGTAGAATGGGATTTTGAAAGCAGGTTAAAGGGGCTTTATCATAAGTAAAAACGTACTACAAGCTGGTTGTTTGCCGACGTTTCGGAAAGTTTAGAGGATTTCCACTGAGAATGGAAATAAATTTTCCGAAACGTCCACAAACAACCAGCTTGTAGTTCGTTTTTACTTATGACCAAGCCCTGTTAACCTGCCTTCAATATTTCATCAATTGGTCGTTAAGAATTATTCATGTTAGAATGGGATTGCAAATAACCGAACTGAAAGTGGGGTGGAATTTCCAGCAATTTCATCTAGTGCCTCCAGCAACCTTTTTGCAACGGCAGTATGCATGTGTTGACCACCGCGATGCAGTTTTTAAATCTTTCTTTTTATGTAATAGATAATTACTACATTTATAAATTAAATAACTTGATACCATTTGGCCACGCCGAAGCCCTTCAAGCCATTACAATATCTACATTCTACCCGTTCTAACCTTTTTAATTGTGGTATTTACATCAAATGTTCTCTCCATCGCATCAAAGCCTCGGAAAAGAGACCATAAGGTACGGCTGAGGACAAACCTCCTGAAGGGGGAAAACCTGCCATTAGGAGCCGAGAACATGCTAATCTACCACACGTTTTATAAACTAGTTATTTATTTATTTCCTGGCGCGGACGTCACGCATTCTTCTTCAAGTCTTTGGCCTCCTCAGCCCCTAAAAAACAAATGCCACCGAAGCCCGCACCGCCACCTTTCGGACACGGAGTTCCCTTTTCTCCCTAATGTGCTTATTTAAATACTTAACAATTTAATTTTTGTATTGATTTACTTTTTTATTTACTTTACAGTTGACTATAACTTATTTACTTAATAGTTTACTAACTTAACTTAAATGACTAATTAAATTATTCATTGTTTTCTTATTAACTTATTTATTTCCTCCTCAGTACAGGCTCTGCTCGTACTAGCCAGTGATGTTTTCCCACTCCTTAATTTCCATTTTCCTAATGATCTGAAAACTTTCCTGGACCCAATTGAAACAAGGTTTGCTAGCACAATCTGTGTCAATCCCTACTGGAGTGCCACGATGCAGATAAAACATTTAGGTTGTACTATTTTTTTTTCTAGGGCTTGTATCTAGCCGACAGCCGGTTGCCCTTTACGTCCCGAAGGGACGCATATTCGACCATACACTAGACAAACACTTGCCGGCTCCTCTGATCTGGGGTCAGCAGAACGCGAGGCCCTCCGCGACAACACATACACACAAAGTCAAGGGACAAACAGCCATGCCCAAGGCGGGACTCGAACCCGCGACCCTTCGGACCGAAGCGCTGAGTCGGTACTCGCTCATAGCCACCTCGGTCATCCAGGTCGGCGGTTGTACTATTTACCAAAAATAATAAGAATCAAATTAAAGAGAAGATAGAAAAAGGTAAAAATAATCCTTTGGGGGTTCGTAAAATCCCCACCTGCTACCAATGTCACGAGTTGTTAGGTGATAGGGAAATCCTATACTAACTCGTGGCAGGAGAGCAGTCTTAGTTCAGAAACACGGTGCTTAAATTAGACTCATTTGCGAAGTCGCAGGTCCGCCGCTGCGTGGACTTTGAGGCGAGAGACGGCGATTGACTGGCATCGGCGGAGAATGGCGGAGGGTGCAAGACTACTGAGCGCAGACGCCATAGGCACCCTTTTTATAGGATGCGGCAGGCGACGGATGATTGATAAGGGAGATCGCTCACCCTTCGGCTACATGTCGCAGCTCGTCTCAACCCGCGTCACTTCGCGCCAGCAATGAGATCGTGGGGAAACCTCAGATTCCACAGTGAAAAACATAACTCTTATGCCTCCTCTCGATCGGTTGAAGACTAAAATTTAACTTCCCATTACTCACCCTGCAGGCTGTCGTCTACGTTGAAGTCACCCACTTGAAGTATCAGGGTTAAGAGCAGCCCTGGTACGGCACTTTGTACGGTACGATACTTCGTTTTGTGAATTGCTCAGTGGCGATTTCCTAGGTGAGGCAAGGACGGAATTTCCTCGCACATTTTCTTCCTTTCAAGTAATTATCAAATAATATACTTGTTCTTATACATTCATTTATTTGAACTGCAATTGGGTATGACCCGGTGGCAGTTAAATAACAATAATAACAATAATAATAAAGGAGTACAGTACAAGCCGAACAAGCAATAATCATACTATCACTAATATTAAGTACGTATTATAACAAATATTTCAACTCTGTCATGATATCCAATAATTATATGTCGATGATGCTAAAATTTAATACAAGCTACATAAGTTTGGCTAAGATATTTTTGAATTCATTGATCGCGTTCACTACACTTAACTGCACTGCACTGCACTGCACTACACTACACTACACTACACTGTTTTTGCTTTGAATTACACTGACCAGCACTTCACCGCACTTCACAGCACTTCACCACACTTCACAACACTTACTCATTTAATGTCTATTACTCTCATATTGTTCTAATTTATTTCTAAAGCTTCGGACACTTAGAGGAAAAGCTTATGTCAAGTTTACGAGATAATATAGAAAATTGCACATTTGTGGAGTTGATACCTATGAATAAATTTATTTGTGTCCATTTTTAAAGTACGTGCGCCTTAGCTTCGTGAAAACGATTAAAATAAATTTCCACTGAAGTTCCACTGAAAAAGAACTCTCAGCCTCGCCTCCTTTCGGGGGTTAATCTCCCATTCCTCTCAACTCTCTTACGACCAGAAGAGGAAACGTTATTTAATGAAGCTATATGTCAGGGGGTCAGAATCTTCTACTTTGCTCTGCCATTTATTGGTTTCTTTTCCATCCTTTCCTTGGGCGGTGAGTTAAGTCTTGCTCTGGCAGGCAAGGGTAGATAGACATCCACTGAAAAACCGAACTGTTAGATCGTTCTTTATTATTCATCGCAAGTCAAAGCGTGAATTCTAATTTGTAGTACTCGTATGTTTCATTTGAATATGTGTGTGGACTACTAGGTGTGACCGATAAAAAATCACGAGGCAAAAAAGGGACGAGGCTAAAAAATATTAGTAATTCATTCTATTGATAGGTGAAATATAATTCAATTTCTTTAGAACTAAGGTTAAGATTGTTTTATTTCAAACTTTGGTTTATTACCAATTATAAATTTTATCCACGATTCTTGAGTATACCACGAAGCAGTTTTGGGGACATTCTGAAGGGGAGAAGGTGAAATTTATGCTATTTTCAATTGTTTTCCCTGGTTGCAACGTCTTAAGAAGTAATCGAATTTAGTTATTGTTGTATTTGTTACTGTCATTTAGGCTTATGCGTTTAAGGTATCAAAAACGTGTGTATCAAAGATTAGATCCTACTGTATTACCAGAATTTCCATGTACGTGCACGCTGTCCGTCAGTATAGGCTTCTTCCAACCCCGTGCTACGAGGACAGGAAGCTCGGTTTTATCTCCTCTCAGTTGACATCGCCGTTCGTATTATATTATTTCCTGATTTCCCTGCTTTCACAGCTTAATTTTGTACTATTACCGACCTTTTTCGTAATACATCTCTCATTCTTGGTTTATGTTACCATTGAGTGTGGCTTTAGATTGACCTTGACAGCGGTTTTACAATTCAGCTCCTGACTTAATTCAGCTTGTCCCTAACGACCAACATTGTACATCCTTAGCGGGGGTTGATGCCATGGTTGTTTCAGCTTTGTGCCTACGCAGATCTTGACTTCCGAAGCATGCTATTGGACGGATTTGCACGCGGCGCAGATTTCCTGCAGAAACCGTCCAGAGCGGTTACCGTCCCTTGTAATCCGCCAGTCAGACTGCGAAACTGAATTGTTCGCCACCAAAACTACCGAATTTTACTGCCAGATGTCGCGCCAATAGCACCACATTTTATAGCGACCCGGCCGATTTTTAATTTTTTATTCCCAATGTCCACGATCTGTCCTAAATATTTTTTTGGAGCAGCATCTCCTTAAACCATAAGTAATATGAAAAAAATATATCTTGCTTCAGTTGCTCAGACTTTACGATCCAATCTCGGAGTCACAAGATATTATCTATTAGATACTTCTTTTCTCCTTTTAAGAAACATGCCCAAGCCGCTAATAATATAACGTTTGCGATTTACAGCTCTTTTCATTGCTACCCGGACCAACGACCTGTTCACTAGATTCTTGAGCACAATGGCCCCGCGCGGCGCCGACTCCATTTGGTGCAGCAGACGCCACACACTTCGCCCAGCGGAGACTGTCCAATTGCCGCGGGCGGCTCGTAATTCAAACTAATGGCGCGGAGCACAGACATTGCAAGGAAGCTCACCACTATTGCAGCCTCCCAAGTGCAAAGAGATATTTTAACAGATTGTGAAGTACACGGTCCTTCATCAGAGCATTCGAGTGAGACGTTAGCATGAGTACGGTCTGCTTTAAGGCGTAATTTATTCTCTGATGTCCAATTATTGATACGTGTCTGTTTCAGTATGATATTCATAAATTTCGAAATAGATGTAATTGCTTTATTATTTTTTATTTCTTACATACTTGAATGAATCTCTGTATATCGATTATGTGTTTTAGTAACTCCAAATGTGTTAATAGATATTATTATTTAACAAAACATATGAATTGAAATATATGTTTTGTTAAAGATGTTAATATTGCAGGTCATTTTTGAAAAAGTTTTGATTCTAAGATTCTCTGGATTGATGATCGAGAATTGAATCAGTTACTTGGAAAACTCTCTTCATTGGATCAAAAATGTTAATCTCTTCATGGATTCAGCATATGATGTTATTTTTGCTCCATACGAAAATGCCACCTAATTATTCAGATTTTCGTTGAAATAATTTTAGCAGGCGTGATTCTCTGTTTACTTAAAATAGTCTATGTCCCTCGAGATGTGACGTTCTCCAACAAAGGATGTAGGCTGAGGTGTCGCTTTTTAAAAAACAACGCTTCAATTTAACTCTCGTAAAATTAGTAGCAAATATAGAGTATTTTACAGTAATCTAGAGTGGCTACTAAACTTTTATTTATTTCAAAGATTATTGTTGTACATTTTAACTGCCTTATACAGATTAACGACATATTTTTGGTCTCCCAGTAGCTGTTTCTATTCAGTCATTGTGTGATAGCTGCAACAGCAGAACTAGTAAAAATCTCCTTTTATATATTCAAATTGAATTCTTTGACGTCAATAATCTCACACACAAAAAATATAAAATAAGTCGAGTTGTGAATAAAATTATGATTCAGAAAAGGAAGGGACACATTTGTCATTGCTTAGAGGAAAATATTGGAACGCAAAGCACTTCAAAAATTTGATATCAATATTTACCAATTTTACTAAGTTTACCAAGTTTAAAAATAATTACAGAATAAATTAAGTTGTCTTATTTGATGGAAATATTACAAAGTACCTGTAGAATACTAGCAAAAATAAAATAACATTTTCACATGTAAATATTGGAGCAAAGAAAACATATGTTTTATTTTTTAACTTCATTAACAAAAATACATTGGAATTTTATCAAATACACTATTTCAGACAATTATTTATTTAAAAGTTATTTTCCATTTATTGCAGTTGGAATTTTAGAGAGGTGTATGTTTACGGTTTCAGAGACATATCCCATGCCTTTATTACTGAAACGTTGCAAAATGTCCAAGCAAGAAGCAAAACGAGCAATCCATTATGAATCGTAAAAACTTAGCAACGTGAGTAATATGGTAGATTCCGTTGGTAACGTAGAGATTTGATAGAGGACAGCCACAATTAGAGGGTAACTTGTTGAACATTGTCATGTTTCATTACCCTCAGTGCGGTGATGATGCATTTGCACGTTTGCTTTTACTGCAGTGATCGCATCTCCATTAAATTTAGCTTCCATCACATCAACAACTAGATGACATGTTGCCTATAGTAATTTTCGTCCATCGTGTTGTGCACTCATTGACCAAATTGTAATCTACTGCGACATTCCTATTGTCTCTTATCTTTCCATCATTCATTCGCTTTCCGGATTCCACAAATTAAAAACCAGTTGTCTACTGCTTTTATTATTTGTTATTTGAGGTTTGGTATTTTAAAATTGTAACTTGAAAGCGTTATTTATCAATTAATATACCTATTCATTTTAATGCCATAGTTACTGGTAGATTTTTTAAATTACGTCACCAGATTAGAATTCTGTAGTGTGTGCTTCTCTGATTACGCGCAGACCGTCATCGAGAAATACTCATGAGGCAAAGGACAAACATTCATGCCGTCAATATCCAGTCGAATACACAATCTTGACTGCAGTGCTGTGCTAATTTGCTCTTTCACGGCGTCGGCCGTCCATTTCGGAGAATTGAATCTGACCTAATAAGTAATTCCATTCGCTTAATCAATCTCGGAATTAATCTACTGTCTGATCCCTAACGACGGAGTCCCGTCACAACTTGTAAGCAGAGAGCAGGTGGTTTCTGAATCAAAACTACTGCTTACTACACATGAAAAGCGGGAGAAAAATCTGCAAACCGTCTGACTCTTACCAAGATGGGGAAAATGACTCAAATTTATATTTCAGTAAAGATATTCGCGAATCCAGAGTCGGAAACAGCTTTTGTGTCAAACTAGTTAAACGTTGAAACCAAGCGTTGTTGTCACGAAAGAAATGTTACTTCGTAAACCACATACTATATTTATTTCCCTTACATGCATTATCGAGGCCAGACTTCGTAGTTATTTGTAATAGTAGTTATAACCTCATTTAATTGAACATTAGAGTATTTTATTGTTTTACAATTTGTACTTCAAATCTATTATATGAATTTCCATAATATCTACATCAAAGAAGATAACAATACTACCGTTGCCTGTTATACCACCTGTATGTTTTTGACATCTGACGTTACTTCCTCTATAATTACGCGCACTCTTCGATTATATAGGCTTCCCTTTAACGCATTTTACAATGCGAAAAGATCTGGTTTAATATTAAATTTATAATGTTGATTTATTGTATTATAGTGTAGTTTTATTGTATTCAATTATATTACACAGTCACATTGAGTTGTGTGCTTCATTAAATGTATACTACGGTATTTATTACTCTTGATTAATTCTTTCTTCACTTTTAAGGTAACATACGAGTAAAACTAATGTCAATGCCTTCTGAGAATCGGCTTCATCGGACTGATTGTCCTTTTCTTGTCAATTGGATTGCGTGCTGAGATTTTCGCGTCCTAAAACTAAGTACCAGTCAGATACTTCTACCATGTGTTTCTGGCATCTCTGTTTGTCCCTTTATTAGTTACTTTAAAAAATGAACAGTACATTTATTTAATTTTGGATATTTGTGGAAAAAATTATTTATGAAAACATAAGTGCATAAATGGAATGCAGCCGTGCGATGTTTATCGCCACGCATTGTAGTACTGTCGTCAGTAATATTAAGTTTGTCTTTATTATAATTATTAATAAAAATATTATAAATAATATTATTATAGTGCAGTGCAGCATAGTGCATTGCATTGCAGTGCCGTGCAGTGCAGTGTAGTGCAGTGCAGTGCAGTGCAGTGCAGTGCAGTACAGTGAGTACAGTGATGTGCAATGGAATGCAGCCGTGTGATGTTTATCGCCACGCATTGTGGTACTGTCGTCAGTAATATTCAGTTTGTCTTTATTTTTAATATTAATAAAAATATTATAAATAATATTAATATTAATATTTTTGGTCGTGAATTGACCGTCTAGGATCATGCGAACATACACCTCCGCTTAGCGAGGCCCAGTTACATTTGTCCCGTGGCAAGTGTATGTGACTCCTTTTGGGGGGAATCCGAAAAGGAGTCACATACACATTTTACGCTGAATCCAATTTTGTCCTCCAGGGTTGCTACTTCTGAGGGGATGGAATACGGCATGATTATAATAATAATGAACGATTAATGGATGACACACAAATACAGACACACACAAACACACCCATACCCGAGGTAGGACCCGAACCCGCGATCCTTCGGACCGAGATCGCCACGACATTACTTCGTTAGCGATCTTGGCTATCCGGATCGGCATTTTTATTAATAAGATATAGTTAATATTAATATTATTCTGAATATTATTAATATTGTGAAGATTAATTTTATTATTAATATTATAAATATTAATATTATTATGAATATTATTAATATTATTATTAATATTATTATGAATAGCATTATTCATATTATTTTTAATATAATGATATTCATTTATTTTGTTAATGCTAATGAGATAAACTCAATTGCAGTTAAACATCACAACTTATTCTATCTTGTTCCACCCTCCCATGACCTGGAACTCTCCCTCTCAACACCTCACCCAGCATGTCACCGCAAGGGGACCTAGGTGCCTCCAGCGGGGGCGCCGACCGCCGCGTTGACATTCCGCCGCGAAGGCTGTGCTGCCCCCAGGGCTCTCCCCCCTTCGCCCATTCCGCCCCGCTCCGCCCCACTCCGCCCTGCTCTGTCCAGCTCTGCCCTGCCCCGCCCTTCTCCCCCCCACTCCGCCCCGTCCCGCCCCGCCACGTTCCGCCACGTCCTACCCCACCCCACCCCGCCACACCCCGCCACACCCCGCCACACCCGCCACACCCTGCCACATCTCGCCCCACCCCGCCCCACCTCGCCTCACCCTCCTCCCCACCCCGCCCAACCCCTCTTCACACCGCCCCATCCCTCCCCATCCGTCCCACCCAGCTCCGCCTGCTCCGTCCCGCCCTATCCCGCCTTGCGCCGCCCCGCCCTGCCCCGCCTCGCCCTGCCCCGCCCCACCGCGACACGTGTTGGGGGCTTAGCCCGGGCAAAGTTGCTCGTTCCAGTTGCGGCGAGTTGCGAGTCGCGTATTCGCAGCTGTGCCCCTTCCGCGCGGCCGCGTCGTCTAGGAGGGCCGCCCTAGCAGCGCCGCCCGCACATTTCCGCTTACGGTTAACCGAGAGCGCTGGTCTCTCTACCACTGGGAACCAGCTCGCGTTGGGAATCGAATTATTTAATAAACAACTACATACCAATGGAAGGACAGTGAATAACGGAATCCGATGTAGTGTTTTCTTCTATCTTTTTCCGGTCAGAAGTTACCATTTTAGCATTTAGGGCTTTTCTTATTCGAACCTCTCTTACCTTTAAAACCCTATTTAAACGATTCCCGCTGACGAAGGAGTTGGGGAGCTTTAGCGAACGCGCGCACGCGCACGGCCGTCCTGCCGCCTCAATTCTCGCACTTCACAGCCGAGAGATCACTAAGACTTCCGAAATTGTTCGTCGAAAGGAAGCGCGTGAACCGGGTCCAAGTGATTGTTTCCTTCAGTATTTATGGATGTCTACAAAAAAATTCGCAACAGTCAACATGCATATTTGCTTCGTGGAAACTCCGGCGTTTTCTAACAGTCAGGACCGGGAGCGGTAGCTCAGTGATGATGTCAACTGATGTCACTGCAGCGCCTCTGACCGGGAGGTCCTAGGTTCCCACTCCCCACGGCGGCAGGATTTTCGACACTAGCTTTTCAGCTAGGTCGAATTCAGTCGCTGTCTGGAGGAGAATTCTAGCGGCCGGCTGCTCTCGTCGGTAGTTTTCCGTGGTTTCTCCGATCAACACCAGGCGAATTCCGGAGCAGTACCCTAACAAACGGGCCAAGGACCACGCGCGATCTTTCCTGCCTCTTCCTTGTCCTCTACTCTCCCCTTACACACACACACTAACATGCACTACACTACCACATATTCCGCGAGACCAGTCGGGAGCTTAGAGCTTGTCCCTGCTGGGGCGGTGCCCCGCTGGTGGGAGAGTCCTGGTTAGGGGGAAACCCCACTAGCCGACGGTAGGTCGGTGCCGGAACTCGCCATCCAGCGGGGGAAGATCACCGTCATCTCCCGCGAAAAAACGTGCACTACACTAACGGGACTAATGACCACAGTAGTTGACGCGCCCGGAAACACGAAAAAATCAATCAATCAATCTATCTAACAGCCAGACTTGTCCATGTTCACGTCGAAATCTTATTTTAGTGTCTGACGATAAGGAGAGCTGTTGTGCATTCGCACCAAATTAGTGAATAATCAACGGGTTCTTCTAATAAAAGACATAGCCGTCGATGATATAACGGTTAGCGTATCGGACTGTTACACCCAAGCTCACGGATTCAAACCCGATCGATACGGTGGACTTTTAAGGGAGAAAAATCCTTCGTACGCCTTCCTTCCGAGGGGAAGTAAAGCCGGCTGTCCCATTTTAGTAGATTTACTGCATGTAAAAGATCCTCAAGCCTAAATGAAGCCTTTGAGCTAAATTCAAATTGCCTGTTTCGTCGCCCAAATAATACTGTCTTTCTCCCCTAGTTGGGGAAAGGGGCGTAACGAAATGTATGTGGTCAGATGGAAGAGCAGGTTTCATAGCCTGAATCTCGCCACGTAAAATAAGGCATTGTGACTCCGCGGGACGGCCGCAAATACAGAAAATGTTCAATAATTATATAGGCACTTGAGATTTCCCCAAATCTGAAAATTTTGAAGAACTAGCATGTTATAAAATTATTGTAATATACGTACTGCTAAATACATGTAGCATTAGTTTTACATTATTACAGGATTATACATTACAGTATTACACATAATTTTCTCATTGAAATTTTACTGAGTATTTTCTTTGCAACATAATTCTCATAATTTGTATATTTAAAAGGTGGTAGATAAATCATGCCATTAGAGAAACGTATTTTTAATAATACGTAATTATTATTATTATTATTATTATTATTAACTATTGCCAAACGCTAATAAAAAAATTTGATATTATTTATTTACATTAAGGATATAGGTTTATAGCATATAATAACAGCTGCGAGCAACATTTATGAGGGAGAAAATCTACATCTATTACTACGAAGTCAAATAAGCGCCTGCTTGCTGTTTGCTCTGGGTATAAAAAGTTTGGAGCTGAAAGTTGAGTACGACAGGAGTGGACGGAATTCATATAAAATTACTATTATTATTATTATTATTATTATTATTATTATTATTATTATTATTATTATTATTATTATTATTATTATTATTATTATTATTATTATTATTATTAGTTTTGTAAAGATATTTTTAAATTTTCCAGAAAAAGCTAGATAACACATAGTAACACATAATTTTTAAAAGAAATTTTTTTTAGCTTTCTCTGTTAAATAGCTCGGATGAAATAAATCCTCAAATAAAATATGAGATAATACATTTCTAAATATGTGAAAAATAACCTTATTATTTTTATTATTGTTTACACACAAATATTTATGTCCGTTTTAGGAGAATTTACAAAAAGTCGGTTCAGTCGAAACCATGTGTTTGGAAGTAGGTGGTTGTCTCATTCGCAACGCCGCGTTCCATCTTTTAATTCCATATTTTGAAAATCACAGCATTAGCACAATGTTTTCTTCCTACCGATGGCGGAACACCGTGTCTCGTAGCTGCCGCCCCGTGTCCAGGAATCACTGCGCTGCGAGCGGTAGCTGTCGAAACTGCACTATCGACTGGCTGCCGTGACGTGCGCGCTTTATAGATTGCAGTGTGTATACATTGCAGGCCTACTTGAATAGTGCACCAGCCTGCGGCGTCAAACGTTCATCACTAGCGGTCGAATTCAGGGCAAGGATGGCTGTATTCAAATTGTAATTTTAGCGTGAAAGGCAGACAGATTATCAGGTATTCCATTTCTAAGTTTCGAAATCGTCATCTATCATGCGGAAATTGCCCAGGGAATTCATCTGTTAGTTCGCTGCATTCTTTGTTCTTCTTGCTGAAGGTAGAATACGAAACTATCACTCTTTAAAACTGTTCATCGAGTTTCTTTTGTCTACGCTATTTTTGCGTGCTTTTAGTAAGAGTTAGAGACGGCAAGGAACAAATAACGTTTTAGAAATATGGTTTCAAAGCACACACCCGAACATGTAACTCATAATTTCAATGTTAAATTGTGCGTCTCTTTATTACATTTTGATAGGGTATGTGGGGTCAATCTTTAGAGGGAATAGTTTATTAAAAGTCATAGTAATTACAGCCCTAACTATGTGTTCGCTACATCTCTAGTTACGTTTTCCCTTCTCGATTAAAATTATATGTGAATCCAGGCTGGCACCGATTGTCAGGGATACAGATCGGTCTCTCGAATAGAATGATTCTCTCTCTTTGATCAAAGTACAAAAGAGAGAACGATGCTTCGGTAAAATATGTTTGCCATTTACCAACCTACCTTGATACTGTGATAAATATGCAATTTCCAACCTACCGTGATACCAGTATACAATGCACATTTCATTTAAACGAAACAGCGTGGTAAAAGTATCAAACTGACTAATATAATATGACTCGCCGATATTGAGTTCTCTCTGCCCAGGTTGACAACATCGTGTCCCCTCCGTTATCTTTGCAGCTGCTTACGTTTCACAAGCGAATCGATCAGGGGCTTTGCAGTGAAGAGTTTTTTGTTGTTTTTTTACGTACGCGTAAACAAGAGAAATCGATTTGGGATGATGGCGTGCGAGGATTACCCGCTGATACTCTTGATGTCGGATGCGCTGCAAACAAGCCCAATGTGTACCTCTAAAAGGGATATTACAACACTGAAATAAGATGATGATTACTGAGATGGTTTGCCGCTGCCTCCCACTAGGTGGGTGATGGCGAAATGGCATGAGAGGTTAATGAACTGAAATGAGTGAATGCGGCGAAGGGATGATCCAGAGACGATCGAAAGTGAGACCGGGAGCGGTAGCTCAGTGCATCAACTGATGTCACTGCAGCGCCACCGACCGGGAGGTCCTAGGTTTACACTCCCCACGGCGGCAGGATTTTCGACACTAGCTATTCAGCTAGGTTGAATTTAGCCGTTGTCTGGAGGAGAATTCTCGCGGCCGGCTGCTCTGATCGGTAGTTTTCCGTGGTTTCTCCGATCAACACCAGGCAAAAGCCGGAGCAGTACCCTACCAATCGGGCCACGGACCGCGCGCGATCTTTCTTATCCTATCCTCTCCCCTTACACACAGACACTAACATGCACTACACTACCACATATCCCGGGGGACTGGTCGGGAGATTGTCCCGGCTGGGGTGGTGTCCCGCTGGTAGGAGAGTGCTGCTTAAGGAGAAACCCCCTAGCAGACGGTAGGTCGGCGCCAGATCTCGCCATCGAGCGGGGAAAGATCACCACCATCTCCCGAGAAAAAACATGCACTACACTAACGGGACTAATGACTAAAGCAGTTGACGCGCTCTGAAACACGAAAAAATCAATCAATCAATCAAACGTGGACCACTCCTTAACCGAATGGCGAACACACCATGCCTTACCCGGAACTGGAATTCGCAGCCATTGAGTGAACAACAACAACTACTAGAATGCTGCTACTAATCCACTGCATCCCCCTTGAAGGATCTAATAGTGTTAATTTATGTTATTGTGTTAATTAAGCGATAAACCGGCAGTAATAAATCGAGTTTATGGTTATTTGTGTCATTCAATAATTTTCGTAATACCATCTTCTTATACGAAGAAATCCTATTAAGAAAATTCACCAGTTCTTGGAATATGTACGCTCGTACGCCATATTTAGCTAGAACTAATTTTGTTCGACAGTTCTTAACGGCCGGCGGACTGTTAAAACCTTAAGGGCACAGGCCATTAAGAGTGGCCATTTCGTTCGTCTGTTTTATTTTGAGAAGACGATACAACAGTACCATATTACGAACAATAATAATTAACCATGTATTAAATTTTCGCGTATTAAATTACATCTAATGAAAAGCAAATAAAGTACGTTTGTAATATTTTGTACTTTTTCTTGGGAAAAATACGTAAGATCACATGAACGTAAATTGATTTTAATAATTTTTACTTGTCTAACTTTTGTTTTGCAGTACTTTACCAGCAATGTCTTTTTCTAATATGTAAACAATAAATTATGTAATTTTTAAGTAAATACTGAATTCTGTAGTTTAAAGTACTGCAGCGAATCATAGTGCAAATGTTTCTGTTAGTTCCGTTGAAAATAATTTTAGTATCTTTATTTTAATGTCTCGGTAGTAGAATGGAACAACGTCGTGGTCGTTTTAGTCAGCAAAGATCTGATATTAGAAACGAAGCAAAACATTTAAATGATATATTGTTTTAGAATTCTGTCTTGCTTTTCTGTGACCTTTTAATTTTATTCTCTTTGTGGTGGTAATTTGATAGTAATATATGTTCCTGCTTGAATTGCGTGGATGAATATCACGTAATTTTTTCCGTCATCTTTCTTTATGTCTGCAAAATTGAACAACAAGCAATAATTTGACTTTCTAACATAAATTTTAGAAACATAACTATACCTGAACTGCTCGTGTAGTACCCAAATGCTATGTATCTATTCATGAAAATTATAATAAATGAAACTTCAATATGAATCGGTTCAGTTTGATTACTAAATAAAGAGAAGAAAATCCATTAACACATGAATGTGAAGATATTTTTGACATAAAATAAATAAATAAATAAATAAAAAGAAATAGTTCACATTATCCGATGGGTCATTTAAATCGAGATTTTTCTTTGTTGTCCGAGTTGATTATATTTTTGTGGCGTAGAATTCCAAAACCAAGGGCGTGTTAACGATATGTGTAACTGGAACACGCACGGAGCGCGCTTTATGTGTGGTAAGCACACAGCATCGCGTGAGACTGTGGCACGCACGAGGCGCTTGCTGAATTATTCCGTGGGTCCGAAGCACGCTGTCAATGCGCCCGCAGCCGAAACCACTGTATCCCCGAACGTATTGACGTTTTATATGAGGTCGGCTTTGTTAAAGGGGGACCAGGCAACATTTTCAGTATTACCTTTTTTCTCCATGACGGGGTTTGGTAGATAATGATCGGCAATGGTAACATCAAGATTATAAAAAATACGTAAAATCGCCTAGATTTTGAATTGTATTATCGATAATAATAATGAATGTGCAGATTTCCTATTTTTAATGACAGGTTTTAAAATCAGAATAAATTATATATTTCAGATTCTACGTTAATATATGGTTAATATATGCGTTGCCTGCATACTTTTTGCATGTACTTATAGGGGAGCAAGAAGGTGTAATGATTGTAACAGTATTGAATTATAATAGTTATTTTGTCTTGCCGTTTCTTCCATATCGATGATCAAAATGAAATATGATTCGTACCTGCAATTACGAATTTTCAGTCAGAGAAGAGTATTGTTTACAAATATAAAGAATTGGTGAGAAATGAGAGTAATTTCTCTAACAATGTGAATCAACGAGGGAAAGTAGTCACAAATATAACTGTTTATCACGTTTACTTTCTGCTTACTTGAAAATATTTTATATCATACCAAAATAGGTTTTGAGATTTTGCTCAGAGACATGTATTTATCAAAAGCTTCATATCTTCCTTATATATTCAGGCACGGTAAAATAAATTGATAATTGATAATATTCCAAAACAGTCTTGAAAATAATTTGTCGAAAAACAACTATGATCCACCTAACATATCTACTGAAATTGTTAAATATGGCATACGACTAAAACAGGATTTTGGTGTAGTACGTTAACAAAATATTAAAATAATGATTTAAGCGAGACCAGAAGTTGCCAAGAAAGAATTTTTATATATTTTTATATATTTGTATATATTAACCTACTATTTTTGGGATAGAATTTTTCTGTATAGCAAATTCTGTTATCTTAATGTTTCTAATAATCAATCTTAAGGTTTTTATACTAATAGTGAATTAATAATAGATAAAATGGGTTATTTTACATCTCAATAAGATTATTTTAAACATATAAAAACGTAAATTGCTTCCGCCCAACAAACAATTCTCTTACGTTATCTGAATTCAAATATTTTGCAGGCCGAGGTTTGCTATCTTAAGCTTCATTCTTTATTTATTTGATGTTGAAGTTTGCTGAACCTTCCCCTCGCAGAAATATTTTGGTCTCCAATTCCGTAATTTCCAAGATGTTTAAGGGGGCGATCGCCCGGGGAGGCGGTTGGAAGAACGTCACGCTATGCAAAGCAAAGCCCCCAACATACCGCACGCCACGCCCCACATCGCTGCGCCACGTCATGCACGCCACGCCACGCCACGCCATGACACGCCACGCCACGCCACGCCACGCCACGCCATGACACGCCACGCCACGCCACGCCACGCCACGCCAAGCCACGCCACGCCAAGCCACACCACGCCAAGCCACGCCACGCCACGCCATGCCACGCCACGTCATGCTGCACCACGCCATGCTAAGGCACGCTACATCATGCTACACCACGCCACGTCATGCTGCATCACACCAATACTTCACCACGCTACCCCACGCTACGCCACGCCACGCTACACTACGTCACAGCACGCTTTGCTACGCCACTCCACGCAACATCACGCTACGCCACCCCACGCTACGCTGAGTCACGCCATTCTACGCCACGTCTTGCTACGCCACGCCACGCTACGCTACATCACGCCATCCCACGCCACGCCTTCCTATGCTACGCTACGCCACCCCACGCTATGCTGGTCACGCCATGCCACGCCACGTCTTGCTACGCCACGCCACACCACACCACGCTACCCCACGCTACGTAACGCCACGCCCCGCTACGCTACGTCACGCCATGCTACACCACGCCTTGCTTCGCCACGCCTCGCTACACCACGCTACTCCACGCTACGCCACGCTATGACACGCCACGTCCCCATTCCCCGTTCCCTCTCCCGCCGACCCTCCCATCCCCCTTTAGTCCGCCCCCCTTCGCCTTAGCCCAGGCCCCCCCTTTTTCTCCCTCCGCTAACGCAGTTTCCCTCGCCCCCGCCGCCTCCCCCTCCCAGTCGCCGGGCGTCGCCCGCCGCGCGCCCATAATCTGCGCGCTATTTACGGCGGGCGGTAACTCCGCGCGGCGGTAAACGAACGGCGGCCGGCGATAAGCGCTCCGGGCGGGAGAGCGCTCGCCGCCCACCGCCCACCGCCCACCCAGCACTGTGGAGAGCGCAAGGAAGCAGCAAACCATAACTAAGGATGACGTTTCCATTCACATACCCCAATGATGGCCGCCCATCCCATAGTCCCAACCCACACGTTGATCTTTTAAGCGCCGTGTTGTTTTTATAATAAATTATATTACTCCACAACCTTATTGCAGAAATTATTCTTCAGAGACATTTCTTAAGGACATGGTTATTAGGTTTCCGTACGATTGTACATTAATACGGTAAGTTCCGCACTTGGTACGATATATCTGCGGTACTATGACTCGTCGATCGTATTGAACACAAATAATACCGCTATAAATTATATACTTTAACAAAAACAGACTTTACGAACACTACAATAATATAGTATATAGACCAAAAGTACACACGGTCCCACTGTTCTTTACTAACAAAGATATAAAGATTGTGCCAATTCATAACGTAACACGTGGATAGCAGATATTAAATGGCCGGCAAGCTTTTCCCTGTAGCTTTGTTGTCGTATCACAGGTGTGTCGTAAGCGGTGGCACAGTGAATACAAAAATTCAATCAGCACGTACAGTATGAGTATAAGTGGTATAAAACTATATTTGCATTTTTTCGTCAAAATCGAAACTTTTGTTTTAAATTTTTCTCGTTTAACAAAACCTTGGACACCTTCCTCGTGACCAGGAGCTGCGTAGTTTTCTTTCCTTCCCTGCGCGCATTAGAAAATAGAAATGTAGGTATTGGAGATATTTAGTATAGCTGTTGCTGGGTTTCTCCCTGCAATCTGCTTTTTTTCTCTGAAACAAGGGATAGAAATATTTCTTGGAACGTATTTACATTCCCTGCATAGATGTTGCTCATTTAATAATTACCCTTCGTCCCAAAAATGGGTCTCTTTAATCGAAGATGTTTCCCAACTTCAAAGTAACATGAATTGTCATATACATGTAGTTTATCATGATCAGACAGAGGTAAAAATTGTGGTAATTCTGATGTGGTGTTGTTGACGTTCTTATGCGAAGAAATAAAAGAGGCCATCTTCGTCAACATATTAGTTTTTAATTTAAATTAAATTAAAAACGAATATGTTGACGAAGATGACCTCTTTTATTTCTTCTCAGAGATAAAAGCCCAGATAATTTTAATAAATTTGTACAGCAATCACCTATCAAGACATTTCTTGTAATTCATAATATATAGGTTATAGGTAAGGTAAGGTAAAGGTGTTTGACAAGATCAAACGTTTTTGCAGTTTATAACTCACCTCCACTATTCAAAAAGTTCCTTCGTTGATCTAATTCACTGAAATCTCAAAGCAGCCTGACGCACCGCGCTCCAGGAACGAATTTCTGGGCGCAGGTTAGGCCACAGGTAGAGAGCTCTCGTTCCATACCATCTCTAAATGGAACTCGAGCTTCTGTGAAATGCTGCGCCGTACAGCTCGAATGGTACATCATTTTGCTCCGAGAGCACGCCAGTGCTGCCAATGGAAAGGGCTATTGTTTGTGTTTTGCTCTTCTTTTGATACATATCTCTGGTTTCAAATCGCAGGGGGAATATATCAACCTCGGTAATGTAAGCTTTGTAATGTCTGATGTAATTATTGTTTTGTGGTGCGTAATTCTAATTTACAACAATATCTTTTTTTACTGAGATGTTTGTGCTGAGACGGTAGATACAAACAATTGAAATTGTAATTTTTAAACGTAGCGAAATATGTTTTTGAAATACCTGTTGGAAATGAGATAGCCACCTATTGATAATGATTCATTTGATATCTTTGAATTACCTCACAAAAACAAGTTTTGAATCCAATGTCTGCTAATTACTATTCTTCTCTTTGTTTCAGGTAAGCCGATCAGTACCTTTTGTACTGTGCCAGATATTGAAATCGTTCATAATTATGAAAGGTGAAGCAAAAGGAAATATGGGTAAGTTCTGTATTATACGTACAGTATAATAATGTCGTTCTAAGTTTTGCAAGCTTTTTTACAAATTGTGAGCTGCAAGAAAGCCATGACATTCGGAAGGTGTTAAAATCTCCGAAATAATTTTAGAGGTGATTAATCTATAGCATTACTACATTTATTTTTAAGATTTTTTAAAAATTAGAACAGTTTTTGGAAATCAAATTCACTGTATTGTATCTAACTGCCCAGAAGCAAAACAGGTTTTATTCCGACTTACCTCATCATGTCCCCTGCGCAAAAATTCATTTGTATTTTGCATGGGGCTCGGGAGTGGCCGGCGGCGATGCATAACAACAGCATCGTCCGGAAGCGGGCAACAGGGGCGGAGCGGTGCGGCCTGCGACGCAATATCCGGCCAACCAAACACGCGCTCCTCGGGCGATTGACTCGCTAACAGCTGCGGCACCGCACCTGGCGGCGGAGGCAGCGGCGCGGATGCAAATTCGCTGCGGGGAAGTGTCAGGGTGAACATTATCCGGTGTAGTGGGGAAGGTGGTGGGTGTGGCGGTAACGGGATGCTGATGGCGAGGTGAGAGGGGTGAAATAATGGTAGAGGTGCTGTGGGGCGGGTGGGGAAGGCAAGGGTGTGGATGGGGTTGGAGTGGAGGTGGATTGGAGTGGAGGTGGATTGGAGTGGAGATGGATTGGGTGGAGGTGGATGGAGTGGAGGTGGATTGGAGTGGGGTGGATTGGAGTGGGGTGGATTGGAGTGGGGTGGTTGGAGTGGGGTGGATTGGAGTGGGGTGGATTGGAGTGGGGGTGGATTGGAGTGGGGTGGATTGGAGTGGGGTGGATTGGAGTGGGGTGGTTGGGTGGGGGTGGATTGGAGTGGGGTGGATTGGAGTGGAGGTGGATTGGAGTGGAGGTGGATTGAGTGGAGGTGGATTGGAGTGAGGAGGTGGATTGGAGTGGAGGTGGATTGGAGTGGAGATGGATTGGGTGGAGATGGATTGGAGTGGAGGTGAGGATGGGAGTGGGGGTGGATGGGGTGGGGTGGATTGGAGTGGAATTTGGATTTGGAGTTGGGGTGGATTGGAGTGGGGGTGTATTGGAGTAGGGGTGTATTGGAGTGGGGAATTGTATTGGAGTGGGGGTGTATTGGAGTGGGGGTGTATTGGAGTGGGGGTGGATTGGAGTGGGGGTGTATTGGAGTGGGGGTGGATTGGAGTGGGGGTGGATTGGAGCGAATGGGAGGGGAGGGTACTGGAGAGTGTTAGGAGGTACAGAAAAAAGATAATGGTGAAGAATGAAGTGCATCATTCGTCGTGGTCGTGGGATGGAAAAGATCGGATGAGGAGGAAAAGATCGAGAAGTGAAGGGGTAGAGGGAAATGGATGGGTGAAGAATGAAGATGAAGAATTTCCTCCAGGAATAATGTACGTGGCAGGAAGTGCAAGGAAGCGATTGAGTGAAAAGAAGAGCTGGACGGCGAAATGTTGATTGGAGAAAAGAGTGGAATTTGGCGGAATGAAAAAATGGGAGGCCAACCAAGGGAAGTGTTTCTAAGAGATGTGAAGGGCAGAACAGCGGAGGGGAGTGTGTAGCGTGGAAGAGTAAAGGGTAAAGTATAAGTGACGTTGAGATGTGTGGAAAACGCAGTTTCTGCAGATTTCGCGTGTGATGGGGAAGGGTACGTAATATGGCAAGTAATAATCAGAAATGTTATAGAAAAGAAAGTGCAATTAGGAATACTTGAAAATATAAGCAAGGGATAGGTGAGTGAAAGAGGTGATAGGTGCTTGGTATGGAGTGATGGATACGTCCAGTGGGTTGCTGTGTAATGACGAGTAAGAGAACTGCAGGGCGAGAACGTGCAGGGCGACGGGTGCAAGTGACGGAGGGGTGCTAATGTCTGTCATAGCGCGTGCAGCCGATTTGGACGACTTAAAGTCAATCGTTGCGTGAGAGCGCGGATGCTACAAGCTCCGCTCTCGATGAATCCAACAAGCCCCAAATTGTATAGGAAGGGTCCGAAACTGGTGGAAGTGGTAAGTCATGATATTCAACCGGACGAAAACGCGACCAATGTCAAAACTTCGGTGGCATGGAGGGAGGTTCAAGATAATCAACTTTTGCCAATGGACATGTGAACGGAAATTTCATACGTATAACAAAGTTACACGCGCCATTTGCCCCTGATTGGTAGGCAACCCATCATGCTTCAGTGCTTTGCGGCACACAAAAGCTCTTCGCGTCAGAACATGGCCTGCCAAATTAGCGCGTGATGAGGAAAACATCGTGTGTGTAACTTCTTCAAATGAAATTTCCAAGCGTTTTTATGGTAGACTTTGATCCTAATATCTTCCACAGGAGTATTTAACAATTATTCTGAGTCATTCTCTGTAGACAAAAGCATCCTGAAATTATGTTAATATATTTACCTACGATATATCATTCCACAATATTGTACTCTTGCACAACACGAAATTTCTTATTACGTGTAGATTGAAAGAATACCAGTTTTCAGACTCAAAGATATTTTTTAAATATTGTAATGTACATATTAAATTCAACAAATGTTAGAATAATAAAAGAAAGATTCTGTTTCTCCATCATTCATGAGAGCACATTTTAAAAGAAGATATATGAACTGCAGTGTCCTGTATCAAATATTTTTGAATGCAGGAAAATTGGTTTCGATTTAAATAAACTAGTAAAACACAGATAAATAGAATAGAAAGAGAGAGAACTCCCTGTAATTTGAGATTCGCCTGAAATGCAAACTACGAAAATAAAACTATAATACTATAAATATTTGTGATAATTCAAATCAATAACAGACAATACATTATTTTTCTTTCCGGAGCAGACGTGACCACGAGAAAAGAATGTATGGATCGCAGTTGAAATGCGTTAAATGAGATGGGTATGTTTCATGCATTGTCTCTCTCCTTGAATGGAGTGTAAATACTCGTAAGTGAATAGATTTTTGAAGATAATTTTGTTTGTAACTACGAACATTTGGCCCTGAAATGTCTTATGTGTCATCCTTCTTGTGAATGCCTTGACTCAAGGTATTTTAACTGTTGTGACAACGTTAATTAGTTAGCCCATTTCACGCCTAATATATCTCTTGACTTGAAGAGTGGAAAGAAAACTGAAAATAGGACGTACGATAGATTAATGAGAAAAACTGATGGTAGCAAAAGAAAAAAAATCATGTAGTACGAGTATTGTATGAGATAAAGCAATCAACAAATCAATTTCTAGCTAAAGAAACCTCATATAAAAGTTCAATCGAGACTTCAAAATAGACACTATATGCATTATGAATTATTGACGTGTCAATAAAAGGTAGAAAACTGCCAAGAGGGATCAAATATTGTAAAGTACATATGAAATGCTGTGTGTCGGAGGAAAATAAACAGCTCTAAAGTGGATGGCGTGAAGGGACAATAAGGAAGGGAATATAGAGTTCACATGCAACTATTATCAATAGACATTAGACAAATGTCATATGAGAAAATGTATAAAAATTATGTGCACGAAGATTTGAAATCAAAAATGACTTTATTTCAAAGTTTCCTTTGTTAAACATTCTACCATTTTAATAATTGTTGCAAACTTAATTTATACATAACTTAATTTACGGAAAAATCATTAACAAATGTATTATTTACTTGAATGCATAATTTGGTTAAATAAATTATATTAAAATTAAATTCTATATTATTAACACGAGCCACATTTAAGAAATTACAACACACGTTTCAGAAGTAGGTTACTATGGCGTAGTTAATTAGATGCAAAAAATGCAGATACCAGGGGTTTGAGAGTTGTCGCTGTTAGTGAGTTGTCAGTATTTGGGAGATGTCGGTGTTTGGAAGACGTCGGTGTTTGGGAGATGTCGGTGTTTGGGAGATGTTGGTGTTTGGGAGATGTCGGTGTTTGGGAGATGTCGGTGTTTGGGAGATGTCGGTGTTTGGGAGATGTCGGTGTTTGGGAGATGTCGGTGTTTGGGAGATGTCGAGTGCTAACAAGCCATAGCGTAAGTGGAAGGATGGTTTAACACGCAAGCGGGTGAATAGCGGGTGAGCGCGGCAAGAGGATGGTGAGCGTGCAAGCGAACCGGTCTCGTGGGAGTGAGAACAAAAGTTGGCGCGTCCCTAGTGGGCTACAGTCTACGGCTCCATCAGCCGGTGCTTAGCTAGTTTGTCAGTAATTAATTGGCTTACGGGCTTAAACACTTTGGCAGCGGCGTCTGGCGGCACATCAGACCGCAGCGGCGAGCCGTCTGTCACACCCCTCCGCCCCCCCCTCCATCACAGCCTCGCCGCTCCCACCGCCAACACTAAATCCACCGCCGCTGCTCTTGGTGCGCCCGATTTAGACTCCGTTTACACTTTGTCCCGCGTTTGATTACCCGAGTTGACACTAGGCTACGCCACTCTCTCACACAGCATTTACGCAAGGCAGTGCTCTCGAGGCGTCCATTATGTAGCGCCCTCAAGCAGACGCGATGCCACCGGCGGTATTAGTAAAGTGCGTGTTCAAAGTTTGTGTACTAATCATAAAATTTCCCGAAAGGTTTCTGAAATATTTTACGCATTAGCTGGATGCTGATGTTACAGTTGCAGAAGCAATTTCTGAGGTGTATGGCGAATTTCCGAAAAAAGAATTCGGGTAACGTCCGTAAAATCGAGTTATAATATTTCAACTACCGGTTAATGATAATATGCGCTTTCGATTTATTATACAACCTCGATAAAATGCTTATTTTTCCTTAACTCAGATATCATTAAATCATCATTATTCATTATTCGGAATTAAACTCAGATATTATTAAATCTTCATTATTCAACTCCTCGAATGCTAACGTAATGCTGAAACAAGAGGAGATAGGCCATCTCAGTCTTATTATATTTTGTATTTTAATTAAAATGTATAAACTTTTGAAAATTTGGCATACTTTAATGTAATATTTATGATCTTCAGGATATGATCACCTGGTGCGTCACTGTAAGAGACCCCACCATCGTGTGGGAGGCCTTACCCTGATATGGGATGCATGGCTAATAACCTTAATAATAATAATAATAATAATAATAATAATAATAATAATAATAATAATAATAATAATAATAATAATAATAATAATAATAATAATAATGTAATATTCAGAAATAGTATGCCATGTTGTTGCTGGCAGTTAACTGGTCCAAAACTGTGTTTCTTTTAGTAAATCTGACATTTAATTTAAATTTAAGTGGCAGTTTTCTTTATATTTTCCGAGTACTGTTACAAGGTAGGTCAGAAAGATTCGCCCGTTCAAATCTTATTGAAAACTACCACTTTTAAAATAGTCGAAAACTTTTGTTAAGAAAGGCCTTATCTACAAATTTTCTTGACAAATTTATGTTTGCGACAATAGTCGCAATAGTTTTATTCACATTTTCAAAACTCAACTGTAAACAAAATCTGAATTTTAAATCGTAATATAGAGAATGATATACTTTGAGGTACAAATTGTATTTGCTAACAGCTTTGTGTGCTTCATAAGTTTGATTCGTTTGGTTCAAAGCCCAGAAGAAAGAAATTAGCATTCATATATTTAAATGTTTCTAATCTAAATAATTCGTTTGAATAACAAAATAAGACACGCAGGTTCAGTTCTGAGGCAGTCAAATTCCTTGTGCCTGCTGAACGAGGGCGTACAGCGTTGCCTATCCATCAGGGATAAATGTCAACGTTTAACTCAGCAATACGAAAGTTCCTACTAGATGTTCATTGGCAAAAATTAAACATTTTTACTTCTCTACATGCCTTAGAAATTCGTAACATTTATTTTGAGATGCCTGTGTATTTGTATATAACATACAAGTCCCTATTGTTTTAATTTTTCTCTACCCTAAATGTTCGACATTTATTCTCAAATTAGTGCATTTCCGTGTACAAGACTCACTTGTTAATAATGATGTTTCATGATAATAACCCTACCATCTAAATAAATCCCGCGCAGAAAATCGTGATAAATATGAAACATCGAAATACTTATAACACACGTCTTGAACACTTTACACAGTATATTCCATGCTTTTCTTTTCTTTGCCCTCCGCAATATCATCCAGAATGGTATTTTAAATACACAAAGGCAGCTCCATATTTCAGATGTAACTATTATTTGTCGTCTGACTGTTACAGATCATAGGGTCCCCACTAAAAGTCTTTATTCTGTTTCTCACTTACCAGTATTATGGTCTGTAGTTTAGATGAATGGTTTAAATACTTGACACCACCATTTTGACCACCAACAATTCTACATGAATGAATTGTGATTTGATCTCTGCTAGACTTAAGGCGAATTGCTCTCTGCTGCGGGTCGCTCCTCGTTCTCTTAGAAGTTAGGAGGATTTGACCGGTCGAATGAGAGCGATATCATCTTTACGCCGGGTCGCCGCTCTTCCGTGTCCAATGCGCCCGCCACCCCAAAGCCTTGTCCTCCGTGGCCCGGTAAGCGGCAGCGGCGGGCGCGAGGCCATCGACCGGGGCTCAGTCGCTTTTCGGCCTCCGCGCGCGCCGCTCGCAGTCAAAGAACTCGCTAATGGATTGGCGGCGTCCCATGGAGTCGTCCATGATGCATACCGTCCTACGCGAGTGCGCTTGCTAGCGCCTCGCCGCCCAGCCCGCCACTAGCCACCCGTCATCCCGGCCGCCTGCCTTGCCGGGATCCCATCAGCTTCCCCACTGCTGTTCTGCCCATCCCCGCCGCCGTGCCCCCCGCCCATTTCTACCGCTATCGCTCCCGCGATTCTCTCCACCATCTTTACCGCCATATCCACTACCATCTCCACCGTCTCCCCCACCGCAATCCCCACGGGCATCTCCTCGGGCATCCCCACCGACATCCCCACCGGCATCCCCACCGGCATCCCCACCGGCATCCCCACCGACATCCCTACCGACATCCCCACTGACATCCCCACTGACATCCCCACTGACATCCCCACTGACATCCCCACCGACATCCCCACCGATCCCCACCGACATCCCCACCGACATCCCCACCCACATCCCCACCGACATCCGCACCTACATCGACACCGACATCCCCACCGTCATCCTCGCTTACATCTCCGCCATTATCGGAACCACTTTTCCAGCTGACGGACGCCAAAATTTACATTCTTGCCTAGTGCATTTTACCTACCCTATCCTCATCCCCACTCCCTCTCTGGTCGTGTCCCGTGGACGTAGATTTCCCCGCCGTCTAGTCAGCGCAGACGGCCCCTCCGTCGCCCTGCGAGGTCAGGGTGCGCGTAAAAAGCCACTGCGAAGACCCGGTTGCGGAGCGGGGCGGGGCGGAGTGGAGCGAGGCGGAGCCGTGCGGTGCCGAGTGGGGCGTGGAGGTGCACGGACGGGGGGCGGGGCGCGGGGCGCGGAGGAGGAGGAGGAGGAGGAGGTCGGGCCCGAGTGAGGCCGAGCAACAAGTGCGAACGCCCTCGCGACCGGTTACTGCCTCGCATCTGCGCGTGCGCCCGCGGAGCTGATCCTAAAATGGCCTCCTCTACAGAACACGTTTTAAAGGCGTAGCTCCACCAACTCGTAAGAGTTGACAGTTGAAAGAATTAAACACTACTTAAATACTGTGCGTTTCTTTCATATTAATTTATCACAATCATTCTAGTATATGTGAAAAGCAATGAATGTTATGTAGGGTGTGCCCTATCCTGCTTCCTCTGACCCACCGGGAACTGCCCTGTCCTGCCGTGCACTGTCCCGCCCCTTCCCCACCCAGCCATTCCCCTGCTCCGTCCCATCTTCTCAGTTCCACCATGCACCTTCTCCCTGCCCCTCCACGCTTCGTTCTGCTTCATCTCGCCCACCCCGCATGCCATTGTTGCTAATAGCAATAGCCAGACAGAAAGACAGACCGGCAGACAGAAAGGCAGCCGGGCAAATGAATGGGCGAACGAATGGACGGATGGACGAAAGAACCCTCAAATGTACAATGAAAGTAAATTTTTTTCGCGGCTATAACTTAAGTTACTTTTTTCAAATTATTATTTTCTACTACCAATGTATAAAGAAGAACATTTGTTTATTTGTTCAAAATTATTCAACTCATCTTCAACAATTATTCAACATTTTTATTTCGATCTAAATGCGGTTTGGTCCACCTATCCTTCAAACAAAAATTACTGAATACAAGAAATTTCGCGAAACCATCTCCTTTTACTTCCTATTAAAAAATTGTGTGCTCTTTGGTTCTGTGACTATCTTAAGAAAGGTCAAGGAGTTCATAAAAATGAATTACACATTTCTAAAAGCCCATACAATTTTCGACAAAATGCTTTTTAATCATTTAGATACGTGATTTGTGTGGATTGAAGATCAAAATTGTTACTGAACGTTTGCTGGGGGTTTGCAACAATGCATGATTACAGCTATCCGTAGCCACGATGGCAGCTATCCGTAACCACGATGGCAGAAGGGCTGGCTGAGGTCATGCAGGAGCGTGGTCGGTGGAGGCAGAGTAGGGCAGGACGAGGGGGAGCGAGGTGAAGCTGGGACGGGGATGGACCGAGGTTGGGGTTTGGACAGTGCAGAGCAGCGGAGACCAGCCTGGGGATATACTAGATAAAATTTACTCCCTTTCCTATCTAAGAGCCAGGCGAATGCCAGAGCAGTTCCCTAACAAATGAGCCACGGAGCGCGCGCGACAATTCCTTCCTCTTCCTTGTCCTATCCTCATCCTTTACACATACAGTAACATGAACTACCGTACTGCCGGGAGACCGGTTGGAGGCTTAGAGCTTTTCTCGGCTGGGGCTGTGCCCCGCGGGTGGAAGATACCTGGTTGGGAAAACCACCGCCAGTCGACGGGAGGTCGGCGGTAGGTTCCATATTAAAACAATGCCAACTTTTCTTCTCCCATCCCTTTCTTTCTCATTACCTAACAGTTTTGATCTCGCAGATCCTAATTTGACCGATCTGAAAATTGTCACAGCTGTCGACGCCTTTTCTACCTCTGAAACGTGTTTTCAAGTAAATCGCAACCGACAATTCTGTTGTATCCTCATTTCTTCCCGTTACCATTGCTAAAAAATTTTGTTACCTAACTCAGGTTCTGATAGGAAGAATCTTCTGTATATTTCTGATTCCTATGCCATCGTCTTATGTAATATCTCAAAATCTCTCAATTTCTTCCCAACTCTCTTGTGCTCGATATCTTAACCTTCATTGCTTTGCCACTCATGAAATCATTGGATACGCCGTTTATCATTTTTGCATTTTTGACCAGTTATTATTCCCCATGCATTTTTCACCAGAGATTTTCATCTATCAAGTGTCATTCTTCTACAAAATACATTATCTCTACCATTTTGGGTCACTACTGCCTCCGCAACCAGTCCCATCATTCTTTCCGTCATAATCCATCACTCAGAATTTTCGAACTTTGACAACACGTCCCTCTTCCATAAGATTCGTCAGCCTTCCGTAAGATTCAATCTTCCCATTCTGCTAAGTTCTTCTACTCTCGTGCCGTGCATTCGGTTCCAAAACCTACCTGGCCGTTCAGAGCGCTCCATTATTTATTTCCCCCAACTTCAATAAACTTCCATCCCTCTATACTTCCCTCTTCTGCCTTTCTCCTTTGAGAAAGGCGAAAAGTGGGTAGTCGTGCCCTCAACCTTGGGCCGCGGTTCTATATTGCAGAGAATGTCATAGTTGTCTCTAAGTCATAGACTGTCTCTGAGGACTTCAACTGCTCATTGCCACGATAATTCCCTCTCCGTCCCCTTCTGAAGACCTATGCCTCACTCATTCGCCCTAACCTGTCTTGTTGCCTCTACTATCCGATTTTGACGAAATCCGCGAGTACTAACCACATTTCTGCGGCTTCCTACTCATCAACAATATTTCACAACGCCTCCAGCCTCCGCTATCGACAGCCGCAAGTTGTCACCGCCTGCCGACCTTCTGCTCCTTACGTCACACTCCATCTTCGTTCTTCTCTTTCAATTTACCGCCCCCGCCGGCGTTTTTCGATCCCCGTCGATTCGGACCGCCTCCGACGCCCTCAATCCTCCATTATCCTTCCCCTCTCCTCACTACTGCGTCCCATACCCCGCCTCCGCGCACCACGACCTCTTCCTCCTCCTCTCCTCTTGCCTCCGCGCGTGCGATAGCTCAGTGCATCAACTGATGTCACTGCAGTGCCTCTGACCGGGAGGTCCTAGGTTCCCACTCCCCACCGCGGCAGGGTTTTCGACACTAGCTTTTCAGCTAGGTCGAATTCAGTCGCTGTCTGGAGGAGAATTCTAGCGACCGGCTGCTCTGATCGGTAGTTTTCCGTGGTTTCTCCGATCAATACCAGGGGAATGCCGGAGCAGTACCCTACCAAACGGGCCATGGACCGCGCACGATCTGTCCTTCCTCTTCCTTGTCCTATCATCTCCCCTTACACACACACTTACACGAACATGCACCACACTACCACATATTCCGGGAGACCGGTCGGGAGCTTAGAGCTTGTCCCGACTGGGGCGGTGCCCCGTTGGTGGGAGAGTCCTGGTTAGGGGGAAACCCCACTAGCCGACGGTAGGTCGGCGCCAGATCTCGCCATGCAGCGGGGGAAGGTCACTGCCATCTCCCGAGAAAAAACATGCACTACACTAACAGGACTAATAAGCGGAGCAGTTGACGCGCCCGGAAACACGAAAAAATAAATCAATCCGCGCGTGTCGCCGCGCGTCGGGAGAGTGCGTCCGGTGCGCGTCCGACGCCTCCGTCATTTATCCGGGCGCCCCGCAGAGCGCTCTTCCGGCTGCACCAGCAAGTAACTCCACCGCCCTGAGTGCGGCGCGGCGGCGAGGACAGAATGGAGCGGAGCTGAACGGGTCGCGACGGAGAAAGGCAGGGAGACGAGAGGGCGGGGCAAGCTTGGGAGAGTTAGAAAGCGTCAGGGAGGAACTGGTCGAGGAATAGAGGGAGAGGGTGGGCTAGACCGGGTGTGAAGGGGTGGTGCGGAAACTAGAAGAGGCGAAGGGCGGCAGAGCGAGACGGTAAGTGACAGAACATTTCGAAACGGGGTAGAGTATTTTGAAATGGGACAGAGCGTGACGGATCAGGGAAGAGCATGCCGAGATCGTGCCAGAGCATGACGGAACGGAACAGAGCTGGACGGAAAGGAACGTGGCAGAGCGTAGGAAGACGTGATAGCGACTGCTGCAGCGGGAACGAGCGAGGAGAGCGTGGCAGAGCGTGCTCGCACGGAGCCTAGAGAGGTGGAGAGAGAGTGAATAGGGGCGGGGCGCATGTCTCGAGGCGGGATAGACCCTCGGCGGGCCAAAGCGGCGCTGGAGTGGGGTGAGGCGGGCATATGGCGAAGAGAAGCATGACGGGACGGAGCTTGACGATGCGGAGCATGGTGGGGCGAAGCATGGCGGAGCAGAGTGGAGTGGGTCGGGCCGGAGCGTGTCGGGCCGGAGCGTGTCGGGCCGGAGCGTGTCGGGGCGGAGCGTGTCGGGCCGGAGCGTGTCGGGCCGGAGCGTGTCGGGCCGGAGCGTGTTGGGCCGGAGCGTGGGCCGGAGCGTGTTGGGCGTGTTGGGCCGGGCGTGTCGGGCCAGAGCGTGTCGGGCCGGAGCGTGTCGGGCCGGAGCGCGTCGGGCCGGAGCGTCGGGCCGGAGCGTGTCGGGCCGGAGCGTGTCGGGGAGCGTCGGGCCGGAACGTGTGGAGCGTGTCGGGGCGTGTCGGGCCGGAGCGTGTCGGGCCGGAGCGTGTCGGGCCGGAGGGTGACGGGATGGAGCGTGTCGGGCCGGAGCGTGTCGGGCCGAAGCGTGTCGGGCCGGAGCGTGTCGGGCCGGAGCGTATCGGACCGGAGCGTGGTGGGCCGGAGCGTGACGGGGCGGGACGTGGCGGGACGGAGCGTGGCGTGTCGGAGCGTGGCGGGGAGGTGCGTGGTGGAGCGGAGCATGGCGGGGATATGTATGGCGAAGTGGAGAGGAGCATGGCGGGGCGGTGCATGCCTGAGCGGAGCAGAGCATGACGGGGAGGTGCATGGCCTAACGGAGCGGAGCATGGCGGGACGAGCGAGGCGAGGAGAGGGGGTGGGGTGCAGTGTGACGGGTCCGAATGGCGGCGATGCGCTGGGCCGCGAAGGAAGAGCTGACAAATTCGCCGCGTTTTATCACGGCGCGCTATTTACGGGCGATAAACGCGCGCGCGGCACGCGGTGTTTGCTCAGGAATGCAATTTGTCTGCGTCGCGTCCTGTCGGTGGCCGGCGCCCCGGAGGGCCTTGAGAGGGGGCCCGCACGGCCTCGACCCAGTCAGCCGCTGCCGCGCTTTCGCCGACCTGAGTTTAAGGGTATCAGATCTTGCCAGGCACTGAATGTTAGATAGATAGATAGATAGATATTTATTATTCTGCAGGTAGGTATATACAACCTGGTGGCAGAACTCTACAATTTACATATTACTAATATTAACTTAAAATTATTTAAAGACATAATAATAATAATATAATAATAATAATAATAATAATAATAATAATAATAATAATAATAATAATAATAAAATGCTAACAATAATAGCCTTAACTACATTTTATGGTTGACCTGTACAGTTATTTGAAACTATAAAATACAAGATTACATGACTTTTTAATTACACTTCACTTCACTTTCATTTCACTTCACATTTGAAATTCCCTTCTCTTTCTACTTCTATACTGCACTACACTGCACAACACTTCACCACACTTCAATACAATACTACTTTGAATATAATTATAAGCATGTTATATATAAATATAATAAATGTTAGCAAGAGAAACTTTCCAAGACGTTATTTCGCGATATATTAAATGTAATCAGCTAATGTGGAAAGATCTTGTAATCTGTACATGAGAATCCGGCTATGGAAGGAGATATATTATGTTGATGTTCTGAACGTGAACTGATCATTGTTTCACCAGATTCCTTTGTGGGTTTTACCTTGTTCAGGGAAAATGGTTTAAAGAAGATGTAAAACGTAATTTAAAATTCTTTCTTAGATACTTTTTGACTGGAGATAAAATCATAATATATTGCTTATATGTTTATGTAACATTGCTTTTACCTTACCGTATCTTTCCCTACTTCTTAACAGACAACTGCGTAACACGACTATGGTACCCAAAGCTTGAAATATAATTTAGACTCCATTGTTGTTATAGTTACGATAATTTTTAATTACGTCGTTTAATTTGTTTTTTAATTATGTCATTATTCCTAAGCAAACCAATACTGAAGTAATGCACAAGTTACGAAGAGAGGTCAATAGTAAAATAATTCTGTATTAATATAAAAAAAATCCAAATTTGTATTCCATTAGTGAAACCACTTCATTTTATAACTGCAAAAAATTGATTGTATTGGTTACGTCAGTAATGAATAAGCCCCGGATGTCAATTTCCTAAAAACTTATAAACATGTAAGCATTTATGACCTAAAAATACGAATAATTAATACATAAACATGACCATAAACATGACTGAACATGACCATAAACATGACTGAAAACAGTTTGGTTGCATTTTTGAAACCTTCAAAATCTTGCCACTGAATTGGTCGCCAATTCCCGAACAGATTTCGTTTGAAGATTGCATAAGCGTCGACTAAAACTATAATATAAGTTCCAATCGGAGGATTATCCTGGGCTGTGGCTGTCGGATTCGACGCGAGCGAGCCTATGTCGCTTGGCGGAGTCTCTGCTCGTGCTGCCCCGCGGAACTGCGCAAGGCGACAGGACGCGGGCGCGCAAATCGAGTTTGACTCCCCTCCGAGGAGGGAGCGGAAGTGTGGCGGTGAAAGGTGGAGGCCGAAGAGTTGGGGCGGGGTGACAGTGGTGACGGCGGTGGCGGCTATAAGGGCGATGGAGGCGGCGCGGGGTCGGGGTCGTTGCACGGATGCGGACGACTGCGGGGACTCAGACTCAGACTGTGCACCTCTAGTTTGGTTATATACCTGAAATATCTGGTTGGAAAAATCTGTTCTTTTGGTCTACAGTCATTTTACGGCTTGAGTTTATATCTCGGGTTACTACCTTAACTCTGTTGGCATTGAACGTTCGGGTTTTCGTAACGTGGTTTCAGGTTATATTAACAGCGGGAGATAGGTGGTGATGTGAACTCATCTATGAAGTGTTATTGTAGTACTTGTGCGTTTGTATCTGAACATGACGAAGGATTAAAGTGATTAAAGTCTTGTAAAAAAATATTACATTTATGGTAAAAATATTAAAACTAAATTGAAATACTCCCTTTGATATTCGACGTGTGCAAAATACCTCGGTAGCCGAAGGGTTAAAATAACTTCCAATAAAGTTTCTTGAAAACTCAAAAGATTTCTGTGAAAAAGAGCTTAAACTTTCGCATTTACAGTAGCGCTTAAACGCCATTTTCTTAAAAACGGTTTCATATTTTTGAACGAAAATTTCTATTTAACGCGCTTTTGGATGCGATAGATGGCAGCTGTCAAGGGAATGGGGCAACACCGAAAACCTAGCACAGACCAAAGACATTAGAAAATTAAAACGAGAAATTTTGTGTCATTCTTTAGCACCACTAGTTTTTCTCTTCATTTATGGAATATCATATTCAATGAGAGAATAATTGTTGAGTGAGTCATCGTAATGTTTTTATGAAATATAAAAATAAAAGTTGTAGTAAAAGTTGTCAATTACAATTATTATTGAATTTCATTAAATGTTTATTTTTTAATTCAGTAAATTTGTATATTTCGTAAATTATTTCTTAGAACAAATTATAACTTTTTGAGATCTTTCTTATGCAATAAAATGATTCGTGCTAACTTGTACGGCTGGACAAATAATTGGCTTACGTACGGTGTCTAATTTATTTTTGAAGCTCTAACCTTCGATGATAACCAAAGAGGCTAAATAGCAAAACAGTGTTTCTGAAATTATTATAAAACAATTGTCCCCTTGAAAATTTTTTTTTTCATTTTTTGAATACTTGTTGACTGTTAGAAACATGTCTGTAAAGTTAAAATTCAGCTAAAATACTAGGTCATTATACAGTACAATTAAAACTGTAAAAAAGGGAAAGGGTCAAATGAATGAGTATATTCTTTAAAAGGAGATAATGGAAATATATTTCTGTTACATTGTAAAAATAACACGATGATATTACAGAGCATCTTAATAGTAGTACGCAGTAAAAAGATAAATAATTTGCATATGAGAATCTAGATTTGCGAATGGAAATGTTGCCTCAAAGGTGATTGATTTTTTTCGAATGCATCAACTGGGAAAATTCGGGCATTGAGTCGTTTGTTAAGGTACTGCTCTGGCATTCACCTGGCACTGATTCGAGAAACCACGGAAAATTATTGAAGAGAGCATTTCGTCGTTAGAATTTTCCTCTAGCTACCTAGCTTGTGTTGGAAATTCGCCGTTTTTGGTACTTGAATCCCAGGACCGTCCGTTCTGTGACAATAGCTGTGGTTTTACAAAGGGAAGGTATTCAAGTAAAACCAACTGTAATTATACTGTATAATTGTAATTATACCCCTCTATAAACGTACTTTGGCGAGTGTTACAGAAACCTACAGTCGCAGCTACTTGAGGAAAGATCTACGTGTTACACATAACCTCCTCGTAAGGTAATAAGCTACTTTTTGGCTTGCCTAACAATCACTACATAAGGAGTTATACATGGCGCTTTTGCAGAGAGATGCACGGTGTTGAGTAGAATTAATATACAGTAAAATGTCAGTTTTGAATAAAAATAGCGTTTATCCTCTTTATATAGTAAACTCTTCTTTTGGGTATATGCAAGATGTTTTTACTCTCTAGTGGGTCCGGATACATTTTCCATTTTGTAACGAACGCGTTTGAATGGGCATAGATGTATAGTCTCCAATATCAAGGTAACACTGTTCGATTTTGGCCGTCACAGGGGAAATAGTATATGAATACTTCTTAGAAATTTCATGTGATCTAATAAATAAACATAAATATTACTTTTTAGCGCGAAATTATGAGATGGCTCTTAAATATATTATAAAATTTACTTATTCTACAATTTTCGTACGATAAATCCCAGTGAATTACGACTACTAAATAACGAGTTAAAATGAAACCTTTCATGTTTATTTATGGGTATGTAGATTTTGGTGTAAACATCATAATTGCATTAGTGTTTTATAACTAAATATTTCCACACAGACAGCGAATGTATTCACAATCTATCCAATTATTATCTTTTAACTTGAAAATTTGGTTTTGAGATATGTGAAGTGAATAAATGAAAATTACTCTCAACATTCAACCTAACCTATCTTTCATTCGATATAAAAGAGAAATTTCTCATTCAAAAAAAGATTTCCGTCGATATTTCAAACCCAGTTCAGCAAGCAACGCCGGGACATGGAACATATCATACAAATATCTTTTTAAAGAACATTCGGCACCGCGTAAAACGAGAAAGGAATTGACTCTTGACCTTTCGAATCAAAACCCAATACTCCGCGTTTGCTCTGGAAAACAAGTTGTGCGATGGACAAATCTGGTTCCGTAGTAGACTCTTTTAAAGTGCCTTCGTAAATGTCATGTTCAAGTGATTGTGACTAGAAAGGGCGTGGGCGAGTAGATTCGTATTAAAACCTCTTCTAGGTATTTCAACAAAAAAATTTCTACTCATTACACCACACTACCAAAGGGGACTAAAATAAAATACGAGGGACATTCAATAATTAAAGAGACAAATTGACATAGAAATGAAACAGTATATAGGATCAGTTTTGTACTTTTATGACTTAAGGTTGGCATCACTGGGATGAGCTGAAAACAGCTGACGGATAAAAATTGGTTTGTTTATAACCTCAAAGTTGCTTGCAACAATGGCGTGTCCGCTTGAAGTGTCCACATTAGTTGAACAACGTTTAGTGATCCGGTTTTTTGCTTTCTGAAGGTGAAAAACCGGCTAAAATCTTTTCTCGAATGATTTCACAGTATGGTGCAACTTGTATGAACCGCGGAAATTTTTATAAGTGGGTAGAACAGTTCAAAAACGGTCGAACTTCAGTAACTGACGAGGAACGTCCTGGCCGGCCAGTTGAAGTGTCAACTCCTTCGCTTGAAACTTGCATTGACAACATTATTCGTGAAGACCACCGTGTTACAGTTGAAAT
>BLKR01002046.1:0-5000 GCA_011170035.1 Teleogryllus occipitalis
ATAAAATGATTGTTATATTTGTATAAACTTGAAGATTGGAAAAAGTAATTCCCGGCGCGTCATTTTGATACAAACTACGTAAATGATAATGTAAAAGGATGTAGTGTAAATCATTGTATTGTGACATATGTATGTATTTTTTAATGCATTAAATTGTCATGAAAGCAATACAACTTAAACCCTTAGACAGGAACACCACACTAGAAGAGGAATATCCGTCTATGAGGGGGATAAATTGTTTTGTTATAAAGTTCGACAACTTTTACATTTCTACATTAAGATACCATTTTTCTAAACATCGTACACGCTTATCAGTAATATTTAATCGGGTAGCAATTCAATTTATAAGATTTATATGCTACTAGTAAAACGTAGCATACCAGTCACTGATAAACCTCATATTAGGGAATCAGAATGCAAACGTATTAAATCGGCGATCCTCATCTAGGTGTCGAGAATAGGGATGCAACATTGATGTTGATATTTTCAAAACATAGATTTTGTATAGACACATGAACATATTTCGTAAAATAATGAAACATTTATAAAACCTGATATTTATTATCGATGTGCTTGATGAGTTGTTGTGAATGAAAAGAACCGATAATCACAATTTTATAAAAAAGTTAAAATATGAAATAATATTGCATTATACCACTGTCAATACATGTGTTCGAATAAAGCAAACGGTGATTGTAACATCCTCATCCAGTAGACTATCTTCAGCCCAAGAAATGACCCCATTTTTCTGGCATTTCCTACGTATGTCCTACCGTACGCAGAGAGGCGGCCAACGCAAGCACTCTAGGTGTAAGGTCTCTCGCCCACCATCCTGTACCCATTTGAGGAAGTTGTGACTCCATAAGATGACTCTGGGCGATAGTAAAAAGAATAACAGCGAAACTAAGCCTGAAAACTTTCTTTTGCCGTTTTGTCTAAATCGTAATTATAAATTAACAATCACGGCCACTGTCAAAACAAATTATCTTCCGCACGAACTTGATCAATGTTTCTAAACCAGGTTTTTTAAAGATGTTTTAATTTTGAACATTGATATTTGCATTTGTATTACTTGAGCATCATTCCTTCGCTTTTCTTGCTCTCCGAAACTGGGAGGGGACGCGCCGATAATTCAGCGAGTTCTTCCCTAATAATGGCAGAATGTACGCATGAAAGACTGCGGGTATCAAACACACTGTTCAGTGCGATGATGTCTATTTGTCGGCTCCAGTCCCGGTCAAGCAGCGGCTGTGAGCATCTCTCCTTTCATCTGCAGGTCCCAATTCTTCGCGGGTCTGAACGCGCAGAGAAATAGTACTAGAACATTGATCGCAAGCCATCCCTTGTTAGACCTATCTGGATATACACAGCAATAGGATGCTAGCAATTTGTTCATTGCTCACTCGGACTCGAACTGCCTTTTTCCTTTTGTTTGTGATATTGTGTATTAGTTATTCAATTGTGCCACTTACACCTTTTTCTTCCGCTTCATTCTATCATTCCAAGCATAATATCCTTTTCTAGAGATTTTGTTCGACTCATAGTATGTCAAAAATATTTTATTTTCCATTTTTTTGGCTTTGGCTTTTAGAGAAAGTTCTGTTTTCTTTTCAAAATTTCGGCATTTATCTTTTTGCCCTCCCATTGTACGTAATATTTTCTTCCGTGTCCATACTTCAAAAGCATCTTCTTTTTTTCGGCCTATCTCAATGTTCAGCTTTTACACCCACACAACAGGATTAGAAATACCATTTTCTCGACTATTTGGATTTTGTCTTACACAAGGCTTGATTTCTGACGGAACACGACGGAACGGCGTTCCTGTATCTCGCTGATAATTATTACATTATATTATAAATATATAATTATTTCTATTAAATTAATAAATCATTTTGAGCGCGTTCCGGGATCTAAAATTTTAGAAATCAATCACTTGATATGCCTGCATATTTTATGAATTTGTGTAATTTTCTTTCCACTGCTTTTTCTAAAATTATTTCTCTCTTTAGTTTTTCTGTACAGTATCCAGAATTTGTTATTGTAATTCATAAGTATTTAACTTCGCCTGCCATGTATATCACTTCTCCGTAGATGTTCAGGCTTCCTTTTGACATAAATATTGTTTATCCAGTTGACGTAAATGTTGTTTTCTTTAAATGTAACTTCATAGAATATTTAAATTTTATATTAATAATATATTTAGCTATCATTATTACATAATTCAGAATTAAATATAAATAAAACATCTGCATAATTTTGATGACATAACATTTTTGCGTTTTCTCGAAAAGGAGTAAAGTGGACATGTCACGTTTTGAATGTTTGCTCTTCATTTCGCGCTCCTTTCTATCCATGCCCAGCGCCGCCAGGGCACGCGCTCAAGTGTAGTCACCCTTCTGAGCTGGAAGCAGGGTCGCACCTCTGGCACACTGCTGTTCTGATAACGTGACTTTTCTGACCTCTGCAGACATCTCGCCGCGTTCTTCGGCGGGCTGCGTGCTACACTAGGGCAATTCGATATGCCCAAGCGAAAGAAGAGGGCGGTGAGCAGTTTTCAGTGGATGAGAACATTGTGCAGTGACGAAGTGGAGATTATATTAACTATACAAGAATTAGTGGAATCATTCGCGTTTCGTTAATTATTAGTAACCGAGTGTTATATATGAACAAGATAATAATTCAAACAATAAATAACAATTATAAAAGTATATTAGTTTAATAAACATTTTGTGAGATATTATTAACTAAAATAACTTATTTAGTCGACATTTATGGATGGTAAGCTATTGTTTTTCTTTGAAAATACAGGTATAATACCCTTATAACCTTTATGGACGTCCATACCGTTGTAGACGTCCTATAGAGGTATTTTACCGGTATAAAAGAACATAGGTATTTGAAAAAGGTATGTAAAATACCGGTATTTTACCGGTATTGTAATGATTTACACGATCCCCGATAGTATGCGTTTGGATAATAAACAATTTGAAAACATTTACAGCAAAGGCGCCATAATAAAAAAAACAGATTGGGGAAGAAAATAAAGTGAACCCGATACTTGTGCAAGTTTTATTTATTTATTTATTTATTTATTTACGTCAAAAAACAGTTAAAAACTGCGTATGACGGGCTATGGGAAAAGTGAATTGTGTGCACATTTTCAAAATTCTGTGATCCCTACACTAAATCATATACTACTTAAGTTTTGAATTTTGAAAGGGAGAAAAAAAAACAAAAAAACTCCCATGTAATAAAATCGATTTTCAAGGATAAATAAGCAATAAATTTTGAATTTTGAAAGGGAGAAAAAAAACAAAAAAACTCCATTTTTGACCATAGACATTAGATCCGGCTTTAATTTAGGAACATTTTAAAAGTTATCCCAGTAAAATCGCGTCAGGCAATAAGAAGTAATTGAAAATTTTGTATTTCGTATATTTGTGTTAAGGAGAATATTAATGGAGTCCATTGTTGGAGCGATGAAACGCTTATAAAGAAGAGGGTTTTTCGAATAATGCAAGAGAACGCGATAGGATATCAAATTCAGACTTTCGGGGGGAAAAAGAAGAAAATTAGCGGCATCATGCAAAATTTATCCCGTTTAAATATCTTGACGGGAAGTATCAAAATTTTAATAAAACAAATAAATTAATTCAAGCAAAAGTTTAGCAAGAAGAAGCGATTAGCGAACAATTGCAGTGCGTTCCGTTTCACATCCAAAAACGGAAAATAGGGAAAATAAAAGGAATTTGACCAAAGGAAAATAAGAGGAAAACATCGAATTTTTGGAAATTGCCGGGAGAATTTTATTAAAACAAAAACGGAAATAAATTGTTTCGGGAAACGTTAAAAATTTAATATTTTGTGAGAACCAAAGTGACGCGATCGTCAGTTATCAAGCGATCGGGAAAAGTGTTGAAGCAAAAATAACAATGCTAAGTTGGAAAAATTTTAGCAGAATGTGCCTAGACTTGGTGAAGGCAAGACGTGTATTCGCGTAGGCGATGTTTGGAAATTTTTTAAAGTGCGGAAGTAATGGACAGAATTTGCAATAGTAACTGGGAATACTTCATGTAAATTATTTAATATTTCGTGAAAAAGAATTTCATAAAAAAAAAGTTTTCGGAATTACTGTGAAATTCGGCAACGCCCGTTGGACTCGCGAGAGCAAACGATAATGAGCGTGGCCGTATGAGAAATTTTGCAACGGTGGGGAGCGCGACGTTGCATTTACGATTAGTGGCGCGGAATTCAATTCGGGACTCAGAGATTTTCAAATAACTTGGAATATTTATGAAAAAAGGTGGCAGCGTGAATTCCGACATGTTACGTGAACAGTGATGCGTACGCGAGTGTGTTCCGGAACTGGTGGCGACAACGGGAGGCGCTGTTGTGCGTGGATAATCGCACAAAACACCCGGATTCTTCGCGGAAGCAGCATCATACGTGAGCAAAAGTATTTTGACATTTGTTTTTTTTACGAAGTGAAGAACGCTCTGTCGAAGATCAAGTTATGTGATTAATAGATTTTAATACGTAAATTTCGACAGAATGCATTCTGGGGTTTTAATCATATGTGTGAATGGCATTTGTTTTTTGTTTGTTGTAAATAATCTGTGTGAATGAGAAAGTATATGTCCATGTTTCGTGTATTGTGGGAAGAGAATTATCTATTTGTTGTTGTTTCTTTTGTTGCTGGGTTATGTCAATGTGTGCCGTCAGAGGCACCAGTGCTATTACAGCACTAGATATTGTGAATTGAAGGAAAATACGAGAAAAGAGGGAATTTGAATAAATTTCATGGCCACCTTTGGGGTCATGATTTGTAAAATCAATATGTGTTCGTAGTCATTCACGTAGCACTAGAACTGATCCACGCACGTGAGCGCAGTACCTTGCTCGCGTCTGTACAGACGCACCGCAGACCACGCCCAGGTGAGTCAAAAGGCCAGGTAAGCTAGCAGACGGGCAATTGTGAGTAGGAGATAGGGAAGATTATA